>SNQJ01S0062005.1:37885-66470 GCA_010110895.2 Picea sitchensis | reverse complement strand
GTCTCTGTACATTTCTCTGATTAATAGAAATTGTGTATTACTGTATATCTATGTTTATGGTTGTATCTCTGATACATTTCTGTTATATTATTGAATATCTGCAATATCTCTGTGCATTTCTTTATTATATCTCCACTCTCATTTCGTGCCGAAAATAATCCGGATCAGACTTCCTTTCACCAAGGTCGAGTCAATGAAATTGTGTGAAGATCATCCATATATAAGGACATAAACCCTCTGGCCTTGAAGCACTCCCCTCATTCTGAAGGTATTGTATTTTTGGACTCCACTGATGGATGCAATGGTGATCTTATTTTCTCCTGTTGTGAAAAAATATGTTTCCTCTCCCCCTTCACCTTGCACACTGTCAATGTTGGGCTGATTTGCTTCTATATTCTTAATGTGGCCCATCTCCTCTTCCTCCTCATCATTTGAGATCACCTCAATGTAGTAAACCTTTCCTTTTCCCATGCATTTGTGTCCTAGTTCCCAAGGTTCCTTACATGTGAAGAAAAGTTCCTTCATTCTCAACTCTCTCCTAGTAGCCTCATCCACCCTTCGCTTGCCTATATCCACTCCCCTTTGATATTTTTCCCCTTGAATTATCGAAGGTCTTGGAGTGAACTTGGCTTTAGTTTTTGATCCCATGAAATCTCTTGTCCTCCATATGGATTCTTGTAAGTTGGGGGGCTTAAAATATTTAACCCAACCACGTAAGGGTTCCAACAAACCCTTAGTGAAAAGAATAAAAAATCTAGTTGGTGAGATGTCTAGTACCATTACATACACCCTATGAAACTCCTCTATATAACCCTTTGGTGATCTTGTTTGCTTGAGTTGAGTGAGTTCCCTGAAGTGTAGCTCAGGATCTCCCTCATCAAACCTGTCAATAATCCTCTAGATGAGATATGGATAAGATGTAATCTGGTTGTTCCCCAAGGTTTTCATGCAATGATACCACCAGTCATGTGCTTTTCCCTCCAAATATTTAGTGGAAAATTTTATAGTATCCAATCCCATCATGGGGTTAAATGGCATATAGGCATCCAATTTTTGCACCCAAGCCTACGCAGTAGATCTAGATGACGCATCAAAGGTAGGTATCTCCAGCTTCCCTCCCCTGTGCTCCAACTCATGATTTCCCCTCTGATGGCTTCTTGGCATGCCCCTGTATTTGACGCCACAATATTGATCCAAAGTAACATGTCTCCAAAAACCTGCAGTCAAAGTTGCATACTCCATAACATACTCCTCAAAGTTGTCTTCTACTTATGGAAGGTAATTATCCTATTGTTGGTATCTCCAACTTCCCTCCCCTGCGCTCCAACTCATGATTTCCCCTCTGATGGCTTCTTGGCATGCCCCTGTATTTGATGCCACAATATTGATCCAAAGTAATATGTCTCCAGAAACCTGCACTCAAATTTGCATACTCCATAACATACTCCTCAAAGTTGTCTTCTACTTCTGGAAGGTAATTATCCTGTTGTTGAGCTTCCAGAAAAGCAGGCATATAAGGTCTAGAAGTAGATCTATTGTGTGTTGGCAGTCTAGAAGGTCCTCATCCAAATCTTTATCCCTATGTATGGTAGTGATGATCCTGCTCATGGTGATGTCTAGTCCCCCCTTGAGAACCACTATCTTCCTTGTTCATATTATTATTTGGGTCATCCCCACCATGATTCATTTGCATAAGGAGAAGTGAATATTCTACTGGCTAGTTGTCAATCTTTCCACGGTCTCTCTCATCTCAATTTTTCCCCTACACATTATCTCCTAGGTCTCCTGCAAATGGTGTTGAAGGGTAAAATGAGTGTTTTCTATGGAGCTCTTCAAATCCTTTGCTATACCTGCTAAAACCTATGGCTCATTATCATCACCTAATCCTTCCATTTTTGCCTCAGGTTCCCCTATTTGTCTCCTGCACCTTCCCATATATATACCACTGAACTTATGCATGTGCTAATCCCTATAACCTAGGATGATTTAACTCTCTGATACCACTGTAATGTTCTCAATATGATTTTTCCCGGAACCAAGTGATCTAGGTGGATATTGGTGGCCACCCACCTATTCCAACTAGCTCATCTTGACAGTTTTTAGCTTAGCATGTTTCTCTATAATGATGACATTTATTTGTAATTGTGGGTTGTGCACTTTCAGGGCTGTCCTAAATCCCTACATAGCATCCAGGTGGACATTGGTGGCCACCCACCTATTCCAATTGGCTTATTTTGGAAGTGTTCATGTTAGTACATCTTTATGTACTTCTAGGGGCGTTTGGGGCCCTAAATAGTGTTTTTTTGGCTTGCCACAGTCAAACTGTAGACTGTGTTAGAGTTTGATGGCATAATGTGTAGTTCTCAAAAATACCTTTCCAATAGGCTATCACACACCTAAAATGGAGATCATATGCAAAAGTTACGACCTCGGGAAGTTGAGGTACCAACTTACCCATCGAGGCCCACATAACTTTGGCATTTCATCTCCTAAGGTTAGGTTTTTGGATGTCTAGGGTTTTGGATTTCATGAGTAATGTTAAAAAAGCCTCTAGAGCCTCATTGTAATCATTCTTCTCAAACGAATGCACGTAGCATCCAAATCTTTTCTCAGAGATAGCTACCACCATTCGAGCAAGTTATTTTCAGTTCTGCAGTTTTAGAGTTTCAGCCTATTTTATTTACTCAATAGAAGTTATTTTTCACTAGATATATGTTGTTGTTATCTATATCTCTGTGTTATTGTATTCAATTTGTTATTCATTTATTTTCTCTCATAAATATGGATAAGTGGTATCAGAGCGGTTTGCTCTTCATTTGTTTTTCTTTGTGCATGTCCCCGACAAGATCTGGGTACAAGAAGTTGGGACTTGAACCAGCCGATCCTTTCCAAGATCGGGTGTTCCGAGCCCAAAAACAACTCATGGGGGGCGAGAATAAATATGATGGAGCAGGAGATCCTTTTAAACTGTTGTTCAAGGAATCCCTTGCGTGACAAAGGAATGAAATGATGGACAACTTTGCACAGATCCTTCGATGGTTTCCCACAGGAGACGCATCTTCATCAAGCAGCCACGCAACCTACTTCAAGGTACGAGTAAATTTTGATATTCCATTGTTTGAAGGACTGATAGATGCGGATGTTGTAGATAAATGGTTGAATCTGCTCGAAGGGTATTTTTCAGTCCACGATTTTTCCGATAAGGAAAATATTACTTTTTCCCTCCTCAAGGTTGTCCCCCATGTTAAGGACTGGTGGGATACTTACTCTAAGAAAAGGGCCACAAAGGAATATGCAATATTTTCGGTTTCCCCCACATGGGATTCCTTCAGGGATTCCATTAAATAACAGTACTACCATGTTGGAAGCTATGAGGACCAGTACACAAGATGGACCATGTTGTGTCAGGAAAGGGACCAAACAGTACCATATTTCACCAATATTTTCCATACCATGCACACAAAATTGGATATCAAATAATTTGAACGACATTTGGTTCTCAAATACCGCAGTTGTATGCGTAGATTCATTCAAACTGAAATGGATTTTTTGGACATTGCATCATTAGGTGCAGCTTATAGATATGTTATCAAGATCGAGAAGAAATTTAAGCAGAAGAGATGAGAGTTTGGATCTGCATACTCCTCACAGCCGAAGCAGGGAAAAAGCGGCCCCAACCCAAAAAACAAGAGACAGAGAAAATATGGCCACTCTTAGGATAACCAGTCCAAGTCGCAACCCAAAAAGGGTATGAGAAGTTGAAGAAGGACATGGGAAAGTGGTGTGAACACCATAAAATCCCTTGGCACAACACCAAATAATGTCGCTCCAAGAAGTCACTGGTGGTCAAGATGAAAGCTTTCGAGTCAAAGGTAGATTCTGACTCTGAATCAAATCCATAAAGAGGGAAGTGGATTATTGATGTCGAACCTAGTGCCACTATCACTACCACAAAATTCCAACCAAGCAAACCAGAAGAACCAGGGGAGGGGGACCACCTCTTTCACTCACAGATGTGGGTAAAGGGGGCTCCGCTTCATTTCATTTTCGATAGTGGAAGTTAGAATAAATTGATCTCATTATAGGTCATCAAGTGGCTAGACCTACAGATGACACCGCACCCGCAACCCTACACCATCGGTTGGCTTTTCCAAGGAAGAGATCTTTGCGACAACCAACAGTGTCGTCTACCCTATGGCATCAATCCCTTCAAAGACAAGGTATTGTGTGATGTTTCTCCCATTGAAATTTGTGATGTTATTTTAGGCCAGCCATATTTGTGGAAGTGACTTTTTTTGTATGATTATAGACCCTGCAGTGTTATTATTACTTTCAGTAGACAATTGTACAGGATATCAGAGGTAGCACCGCCTACCACTATTTCTTTAATCTCTATTAATCAATGCAGTAATGTCATTTCATAGATCGGGAAGTTCATCTTCTTTTTGACCTGTGCTCGTGGTGATCAAAAGGTCATCGCCACATCCATGACCTATACACAGAGCCTCTTTTTGCAGCAAAAGTAAGTCGACGGGATCATGGAAGAATACAGATACATCTTCTCCTCACCCACCAGGCACCAATGCACTACCAAGTCAAGCATCCAATTGATCTAAACCTTGGTGCACCTCTGCCTAATGGACCAGTCTATTGTCGCTCACTGATGGAAAATGATGAAATCAAGCGCCAGATCCAAGAGTTGCTTCAAAAGAGGCACATCTGACCCAGCTCCTCCCCTTGTGTAAGCTTGATTACACTGATGCAAAAGAAAGATGGTATCTAGTGACTCTACATTGATTACGTGGAATTAAACAAAATCACAGTCAGGAACTGGTACCTAATTCCCCAAATTGATGACCTTCTTGACCAACTCAAGGGTGAAAATCTCTTTAACAATATTGACCTAAATTCTGGCTACCACCAGGTTCCCATCAAACCGAATGATGTATGGAAGACAGCTTTCAAATCTAAAGAAGGTCTCTTTGAATGGTTGTTCATGCCCTTTGGCTTAACAAATGCACCAACAACTTTCATGAGGTTGATGGATGATGTATTGAGACCCTTCACCAACTCTTTTTTGGTGGTATATGTAGATGACATCCTCATCTTCATCAGAACTTGGGAGGAGCACATGCATCATATTCAATAGGTTTTGAGCACTCTGTGGCAGCACAAGCTATATGCCAACTTGGAAAAATGGTCCTTTGGCATGAACAGTGTCCAATACTTGGGATACATTGTTGATGAGAATGGGGTACATGTGGATCCAATTAACATCCAAGGCATCTGTGACTAGCCAACCCCAACCAGACTAGTTTAGCTTCATATCTTCTTGGGACTTTCCAACTTCTACTAAAGGTTCATGTTGGGATTCTCCCATATTGCATGGGCCCTCATCCAAATGACCAAGGGTGGTGGCAAGGAAAATTTCACATGGGTAAATGCACAACAACGAGCATTTTATGATCTAAAGCATCGATTGTGCTCAGTTCCAGTACTCTCCTTACTCGATCTACAACAACCTGCCTCCGACTATGTTGTAGGCACAGTTCTTACTTAACATGGTCATCCAATAGCATACCATAGTGATACACTCTCATATATTGTTTTGAAACACCCCACCTATGACAAAGAAATGTATTCCATTGTGCAAGCCTTTCATCAATGAAAACATTACATTCTAGGAAAGGAGACAATCATCCACATTGATCACAAGCCTTTGCAGTTCATACAGACACAGGGGAAGTTGCAGAATGACCACCATAAAAAGTGGTCCACATACCTGCAGAAGTTCCATCTCAACATCAAGTATAATATAGGGAGCACAAATCATGTCATTGAATACCTCAGTCGACCTCCCATTGTTGCACTCACCACCGTGCTCCATTCCTGTGGGCATGAGGCATCCGAGTGGCCCCAACTTTATCAGAGTGACCTTGACTTCACCACCACCTATCAACTCTTGCGTACAGGCCTGAATGTCACTGATTTTCACATTCAGGATGGACTGTTATGTCATCTGGGCCACCTTTGTGTTCCCGCAAGCAAGCGTTCAAAGTTGATTTGGGAGGCTCACTACAGTCCGATGGCAGGACATTTTGGCGTGGAGAAAACTATGGCCATTCTACAAAAACATTTTTATTGGCCAAAACTTCGACACGACGTCGGAAAGTATATAAGATATTGCACTTCATGTGCCATTTCCAAGCCATCCATAAAGAAGCAAGGCTTATACACCCCTCTTCCTACTCCCGAGAGGCCTTGGGAATCCATCTGGATGGATTAGAATTCTGGCCTTCCATCCACTAAGAAAGGAATTGATTGTGTATTTGTGGTGGTTGGTCAGTTTTCAAAGATGGCCATTCTCACAGCCTGCAAGAAGAGCATCACAGCAGCATATACTACCAATCTCTTCTTCGAATGGGTGTGGGTCCATTTTGGGATACCACATACCATCATCTCATATCGGGACAGTAGGTTCCTCATCACATTTTGGTCGAGTCTCTGGTCACTGTTGGACAGCAAGCTCACTAAATCCACTGCCTTCCACCCCCAAACCAATGGCGAGACAGAGGTCATCAATCGGATGATTGTGCACATCCTGTGCATTCATAACTCTAAGAAAAGTGTACATGGGATGACAGTCTTCCCCATGTTCATCACAGTTACAACAAGGCTCTCCATAGCTCCACCGGCCATAGCCCATTTCAGGTGGGGTTGGGATTCCAACCCTTGGGTCCCATTGATGTTGCACTACATCTTGAAACCACACGGGAAGAATCTTCCCATGTTCATTCTGAGGCCGACAAAGCCACCATATTCATTGAGAAGATTCATCACATCTGCTAACAAGTCCATGATATTTTGCAGAAATCCAAGGCTAAGTACAAGCAGCACCATGATCAACACGAGTACCACACAAGTTTCAGGTGGGAGACAAGGTTTGGTTACATTTGCAGAACAGTTCCTTACAAGGCCCCATCGGAAGCTCCATCCGCTTTGTTATGGGCCTTACACTATCACCAAGTCTGTGGGTGACAATAGTTTTGAGCTCAACAGTCCACCCTTACTTGTCTTGCATCCAGTGTTCAATGTGGACCTCCTTCGGCCATATTTTCCACAATTATTGGACACCTCAGAGATCGCACAATAGTTGACACCAACATATATCAACCCTGAATACATGGAACATGCATCCATTGATTATATAGTGGACACACAGTTCAAGGGCACTCGCCAACAGAGGATCCAGCTTTATCGGGTTGTCAAGGCAGGGCAGCTCCTGCACCAAGGAAAGTGACTCACCCGGGGAAACATTCAGTAGAAATTTCCTCACCTGATGGAGTCATTCAATGCAATGGATACCATTGCTTCCTAAGGGGGGAGGAATGATCTGGATGGATATCGATGGCCACACACCTATCCCAACTAGCTCATATTAACAGTGTTTACTTCAGCACGTTTCTCTGTAATGATGACATTTCTTTGTAATTGTGGGTTCTTCACTTCCAGAGTTATCCTGAAGCCGTGCACAGCATCCAGGTGGATAATTGTGGTTTCCCACCTATTCCAACTGGCTTATTTTGGAATTTTTCATGTCAGTACATCTTTGTGTATTTCCAGGGTCGTTTTGGGGACCTAAACAATGTTATGTTTTATTGCCACTGGAAAACTATAGACATAGTCAACATTTGATGGCATAATGTGTATTTCTCAAAAATACCTTTCCAACGGACTATGACACGCCTAAAATGGAGTTCGTATACAAAAGTTACGACCCCAGGAAGTTGAGGTACCAACTTACCCATTGGGGCCCACATAACTTTGGTGTTTCATCTCCTAGGGTTAGGTTTTTGGATGTCTATGGTTTTGTCTTTCATGAGTAATGTTAAAACTACCTTTGGAACCTCATTGTAATCATTATGCTCAGACTAATGCACGTAGCAGCCACATCTATTCTCAGAGATAGTTACCACCATTCGAGCAAGTTGTTTTCAATTCTGCAGTTTTACAGTTCCAACCTATTTTCTTTATTCAATAGAAGTTATTGTTCACTAGATATATGTTGTTGTTCTCCATGTCTATGTGTTATTGTATTCAATATGTTATTTATTTTGTTTCGCTCATAAATTCAGATCACCAATGGTTGTTTTGACTGTTTGCTTTAGTGTTTTAGTGTGTTATGCAAGTTTACTTCATAAAGATTGTGCATGAAGGTGTTTTTCATGAAGATTATAGCATAGAGACAAAGAACATAACATATAGTGCAATAAAATGAGAAGATACAAGAAATGGACACAAAAGAAGAGACAACAACTTCAGATATGACTTTTATTTAGATAGTAAGAAGATCATGATACAATAGATCTGAAAATCTAGATAGATAAAGATATAATATAAAATATGGAATGAATGTTGCTCCAATAAGCTTAAATATTGAAGAGAATAGCCTCCAAAGGAAACACAAACAGAAGAATATAGGGACAAGATAAATTTCTTTCCCTTCTAAGGTTGGAACTTCTCTTCCCGGATGAGTTGTGCACTTCTTTGTTGGCTATAGCTTACCAATATTTCGTCCCTCCTCCTCTAAGGCTCCAAATCACTCCAAAACCCCAAGGATAGTAGATCAGGGTAAGAGAAACCCTTTGGTTGAGTTTCTTGTTGAATGGAGGTGTTTAGATACCTCAATTGACTAGATTTACCTTCTACAGTGCACTCTCCTCCTATAGAACTCATGCCAAGCTCACAATAAAAGATAGGCAAGAGAAACTCCTCCAAAATGGGCTAGGAAAGGCTCCCTAGGCCCAACAATCATTTCCCAACAACTCTCACCCCAAAAATCCTCTTCCTCTCTTTAGATCGAATTGTTCTTCCTCAAGTGATGCACCCTCCTACTGGAAAAACCCTCACTGGTGTGCACTTCTCTTCCTCTTCCATGAAAAAACAACCTGTGACTGAGTAGAATGGTGAGGGAGGGATCTTCCACCTCCGTGACCAATCTTGGACCAAGAAAGGTCGGATTTTTCACCACCGAGCTGATCTCTAGGGTTTGTTCTCCCAAAACCCTCAAAATGTCCTTAGCTCAAGAGTTCAAGATGAAAAAGTGAAAATGAAAAGAATGAGGAGTGAGGCGCCCTCCTTTTTCTCTTATACATCTTATCTAATTTCCACTTGAGTTAATTGACCACCTTCTATGGTTCTTTTCCTTTCTTTTCTTCATGTGGCATTTTTCCACTTATTTCACATTTTTTCCCAAAGTCACTTTAAAATTATAACATTATGCTTAAGTGAACACTTTGGAGACCCTTAGTCCCCATTCTCATGAGACTATAGTCNATAAAAGATAGGCAAGAGAAACTCCTCCAAAATGGGCTAGGAAAGGCTCCCTAGGCCCAACAATCATTTCCCAACAACTCTCACCCCAAAAATCCTCTTCCTCTCTTTAGATCGAATTGTTCTTCCTCAAGTGATGCACCCTCCTACTGGAAAAACCCTCACTGGTGTGCACTTCTCTTCCTCTTCCATGAAAAAACAACCTGTGACTGAGTAGAATGGTGAGGGAGGGATCTTCCACCTCCGTGACCAATCTTGGACCAAGAAAGGTCGGATTTTTCACCACCGAGCTGATCTCTAGGGTTTGTTCTCCCAAAACCCTCAAAATGTCCTTAGCTCAAGAGTTCAAGATGAAAAAGTGAAAATGAAAAGAATGAGGAGTGAGGCGCCCTCCTTTTTCTCTTATACATCTTATCTAATTTCCACTTGAGTTAATTGACCACCTTCTATGGTTCTTTTCCTTTCTTTTCTTCATGTGGCATTTTTCCACTTATTTCACATTTTTTCCCAAAGTCACTTTAAAATTATAACATTATGCTTAAGTGAACACTTTGGAGACCCTTAGTCCCCATTCTCATGAGACTATAGTCTAGTGGAGACATCTAGACTACTAAGTCTTTGCAATCCTCTTATCAAGAGGTGGGGACATTACATGTCAATCTAAGAGGTGCAGTATATGCGTTAGGGAAAGGTGAGTTGATATATGGTAAAATTAGTCCTAATGACTTGCAATGAATTCTCAATGAGCTTGACAAGTGCAGATCTATGCAGTGGAAGAAAAAATGTGCAGCGACAAACTTGAGACTATGCAACGGAAAATCTTAACAAAGCTATGATACCATGTTGATTTTTCTAATTTCTAGATCTAATAATTATTACCTTATGCTTTCAAACAAATTTCAATGCCACTGTTATTGTAGAATAATTAAACACTAAAAATTTCAACTGAAATAAAACTGCAACGGAAATAAAAAAATCACAGAGAGATAGCCATGCACAATAGACACAAGATTTATCCTGGGAAAACAAAAACTTGAGAGAAAGACCCAGCAAACTTTTATCTATAATAAATTTAATCCAAGTTCACAAATACATCACCATAAAAATGAAGAATCCAAGCACATAGAAAGTTGTGCCCTAGTGTGAGGAAGAACCCTCAAGCATGGCGCATCACTGGACAAAGATAGTGCAACTGGTAAATGACAACGGGAACTGCAACTGGAAATTGGCACGAAGCAACTGGGAAATGCGCACTGGAAGAGGGGAGTTGATGAGATGTGTAATAATGAAATGAGATTTCCTTTATTTATACTAGTCAAGTCACCTTATTTTACTAGCAGGGTCGACTTGTCATTTTTGTCCTTTAACTTTATTTTATTTATGTTGTTTCTTTTACAAGTGTATCTTCAATGCTTCAATGGTGTCGACTTGATCTTCTTGTCTTCTATTTTCTTCTTGTGCTTTATAGATTCTTCTTCAATGGTTTTCTTGACATTTCCTTGTCTTCTTGGATTTCTTCTTTCATAGAAAAGTTTCTCACGAGCCATGTTGATGATCCATATCCACACAACTGTCTAGCACCTCAGGTCTTATACCCATCCTTGTCAAATCACCATGACTAAGGACAAAGACCACACCAGGTCCATTCACCATAGGTACACCCATGTGATTGAATGTCATCCTGATTCTATCTGACATGTGGAAAGCACCTCAAATCCATATCACTTGCCATGATCAAGGAAAGGACTATGCATGGGCCCATTTACCACAAGTACACCCTTGTGATAAATGTATTCTATCTCCATTGGTCTCCAGCCCAATCTAGGAAAAGGTATGCCCGATCCTTACTAGGGTCATTCACCATAGGTACACCCCTGTGGGTGAATGTCTACCCGAATTGGAGGAACACAAGAACCTCAAGTCTTTTTTCCTTTGAAGACTATGCCTGGTCCATTCACCATAGGTACACCTCTATGAGTGAATGTATGCCTGATGTTGCCTTCTAGAGATCCATCAGCACCTCGAGCCTTATGTTCTTCAAAGACTACACCAGGGCCATTCTCCACTTGTCAAATCACCATGACCAATCCTGGGAGAATGTATGCTCGATGTTGCTCAAACATCAACATCTAGGAACTTAGAGTCTAATATACTGGAACTCATTGTCTGAGGTATTTTGTTAGCAAGGAACACTAACCTCTTTGATAACAGGACTATTTCTCTCCTTTAGTGCATTGTTAAAGTGCTAACTATTCTTTCAAATTTCAATTAGGTAAATGTTGTGAAGCCACCTAGATAGAGCTTTGAAGAAAATATTGATAAGATAGGTGCATGGATATATTTCGATGGAGCCTCTCAAGGTCAATCTCCAACAGGTGGTGCTAGTGGTATATTATTTCTAAAGAATTATTACTCTATAAGTTTCAAAGATGAGATAGATCAGGGATCAAACAACTATGCAGAGTAAATGGCCCTGAAACTGACTCTCACTCTAGCAGAGGAATATAGTGTATCCAGACTTCAATTTTTTTTATTCTTTACTTGTCTTTAAGTGGATGAAAATGAAATATGCATTGAGAAACTTTACACGTCAACCTTTGGTAAACGAGATTAGGGGAATACTGGTAATATTTAATTATCACCCCTTTCATCATATATATTGAGAAATAAATCGTATTGTTGATAGTTTGTCAAACATTGGGATTTAGTTATCCCAAGAGGAATAGATCATCAACAAAGAGCTCAGTGGACATAATGTTCAAATCTCATGTGGAATGGTTTTATGGTTTCTATATATAAAGGGATTAACCTCATTTTTTTGAATGTATATAAGGACCTCAATATCTAAACCTTATGCTACTTTTAAAGATCCATATACAAATGGGTTTTGGGGTTTTGGGGTTTTGGGGTTTTTTCATGTGGTTTGGGAAAAACTATTTTTCAAAGAAATAGGGATGTGTTCTTTATAAACAAAGCTATGTCTTTTAATGATGACATGTTAAAGTATCTTTGAAAGCTATAAGCATCTATGATATGTAATTTTATCCTATTTTGAATAAAGTTTATGTGGGAAAAAGAATTACTTTCTTCACCAATAAAAAAATTTAGATGCAATCATAATTTGCTAATACATCACTAACTTCAAAAAGATAAATGATTAAATGCAATAATAATGTGTCAAGGAATGACAGTAGATATGTTGAAAGAATATAAACTATTGAAACTAGGGTTTTGCGATGGTTGCTTCACCGTCTAAGTCTTTTCCACCAATTTTGATTCTCGTAAGGGAGATTTGTGGTTGTAGGTCATAGGATCTCAAGGTAAAGAAGATGGATATGTGGTCATTTGAAGATTGGAGATTTTGTTGGAGTGAAAAGGACCTAAGGAATTGGATCTTCTAATTTGGACAAGGATCAAGGTTTCCAATAGAAGGTTGATGTTCAATTAGCCATTGAATGTCCACCCACAAAAAGTTGGACAAAAGTTTAAAAAAATGAAAAGGAAGGAGAGTTCAGGATGAGTAAAATGTTAGTAGGTTGGACAAATGTTTAAAAAAATGAAAAGGAAGGAGAGGTCAGAATGAGTAAGATGTTAGTCATTACACTGATTAGTTTGGTATTTGTCTTTATCAAGAAGTTGCATGTCAATGTAAAACATCCTTTTGGTTTCTATTATTTGGTGATATTATATGGTGGAGTCTTAAGAAAAGGGGTCATACTTCTTTCTTAGATATTTTGTACAATGTACTATTGGTACCATCACCATGTGAAGAATGTATTTTTTATTCTTTTTAAATAGAAAATGTGATTGTTTTCCTTTCAAAAAGATGTTCTAAAGAAAGACATTTATTTTTCAATCTAATAAACAAGTGATAATTAAATAATATTATGATAACATGATGCAACATGTGAAAATGTGTTTTTTATTCTATTTTTTAATAGAAAATGTGAATTTTTTTTTCTTTCAAAAATATATTTTAAAGAAAGTCGCTTTAGTTTACAATCTGTGATAATTAAATAAACAAGTGATAATTAAATAAAAGTATGATATACATGATGCGTAAAAAAATAATTTATTATTTTCAAAAGAATGATTTTCATTTTAAAAATAATAATTACATTACAAAGTTAATAAGCAAAAGATGAGTGGAAACAAACAAACCAATCATATTATTAAAAAAAACTTCTTAAACCTTCTCATTTGTTCCACACCAATGCAATGGTAAAGTGAAATGTCACAATCTAAAACTATGTTATTTATTGTTACACAGACGAAAGACGCAAATATGATTGAAAATAATTTAATGAATAATATTATGATTAAGAGAACTAGGTTAATAGTATTTTTCTTTTATTTGAAATATATATTACAAACTCAAACTTAATAATTGGTCCTTCAAGTACAAATGTTGTGTTGGAAAAAAACAATTATGACTTGTGTGGGAAATTTGTCAGGGTTATTGAAAATAAATGATTGTTAGTGTTGTTGAAAATAAATGTTTGTTGGTGACGTATATTAAAAAATAATATAAATAATTTCGAAGAATATTTTTATATTATATTAATTATTAAATAAAATTAGCATAAATATCGTTAAGAAGATATTCACACTGATATTTTATCTTAAAATAGTATTCATGGAAGAAAACGAAAAAAAAAAGGTTTATTATCATTTACATACGTCATTATAGTTGAAAACTACACAGACTCTCCAGTCTACTAATTCATTAAAGTCTATTTAATTTTAGTTCAAAGTTATCTGAAAAGGATCGTTGAAATGGAATTGGCTAAGGCTACTTCATCGTGTTTCGTTTGTCGAATCAGATCGCATGGTTCTGAGTGATTGCAATCCTTGACATAAAGACCAATTTACAACCACTTCATTGAACATAAGTCACAACCTTGGAAAGAAAAAAATTGCATTGTTCAATGTGAAGGTAATCACATTTGCTGGAGCGATAAAGGTCGTTGTCTTTTGGTTAAAAGAAAATTACAATCCTTTGGTTTTGTTGAGACCTAAGTCTGCACCCCTGCCCCTCCTCTCTCATTTCCCTATACCTTCATTAAAAATAATTCATTTTTTGTTGGTTAATGTTGGTCCCTCATTACTAAACGACTCATTTTTATGATTACCTTTCTTTATTGATTCTTTGCACCATATTTTTGTTTTCTTGAGGGATAATTGCATGTCATGGTTTGGTTTGAAGTAATTTTCATCAAATTTGCCATAGGTTAGGCTCATGGCAGGTATAACAGAGTTTTATATGCAAAACAAAGTTGATTGCAAGAATGAGGCTATTCTTGCAAACGAGGATTGGCGCACTAATTTTTGAAATTAGTTTATAATTTAATATGTTGTTTTAAATATTTCAACCATTTGAATGGTTCCTTCATACGTGCACAATCATAGACCATCGCTTCCACACCAGATTACACTCAGTTTCATCATCACACAGCACTAGTTATGATCGTGAGAATTGTACCAATTCATCATGGCCAATACAGCTTGAACTAAGGGTTTAACAACACACGGGAATCGGTTTCGATTTGAAGAAATCTGCACTCATTGCAATTTTGACATCATAGCTACTCTTCCCACCATGGTTCCACCTCGAGAATGATGTCAATTGAATCGGACCGAGCCACAAGGCCTGGAATTGTTCAAATCCATACTTGAAATTAAAGACATTTTCGTAAAATTTGACTGGTATGATTTCCTGTGCGCATTTCAAGGACACCACACAGGATTGGATATTCTCTTCGCGCAAACATTTGATGGCTTCTATACCCTACTTGGGGATACCTGGATTCATGTCATAGAACATTTCATTGGAGCACCTTGCGCTCTCCCTGTCTGCGGGGAAAGATGGTTCAAGAAAGGAAAGTTGCCTCCCGATCTCTACAACAAGTTTCCTGGTTTCTGAGCACCAAGACCCCGACTAGAGCCAAGGAATCCTCGTGGCATGGATAAAGGAAGAATGGAAAGGAGCCCTAACAGTAGTGCATAGGTATATCACGGGTGAGGGTCGATTCAGTATTATTCATTGTTATCACATATGTTTCCTTATGCATCTAAGTGGAGACAGAGAGTTTAATTTACCATATTACATGCTTAAGAGTCTGACCAAGATGGCCAGGAGGGTTCAAGGTCACCCCGAATATTCTTACAGAATCTTGTGCCATCAGGGCTTGATTAAATTGTTGGTAACTTTTTCTCTGGAGGAACTTGAAATGCCCTGGGACTATTTCTTGAAGTTTGTCGGATTGAAAGAAAAGGAGAAGATCCTCGATTCACAAAATGAAGGTGATGCAAGTGAGGATGTTGGGGTTTCTTCATATCCTTGGAGATCAATGAATCTTGTACAAACCACAGTGAGAAAAGGAAAAGGCCCTACGCCCTCTAAAGAAAAAAAGCCAGAAACCTCCATGGAGGATTCCCCCCACATGCAATTGAGGTCGTCTACAAGAAAGGGGAAATAAAACAAGAGTGGAAAATCTACCACCGTGCACCCACCTACACTGGAGACACCACAGAGGTCTTTTTCATCCATCCAATAAGAGGAAGACCAGAAAATCCCCATCAAGAAGCAACCTAATAAACTTGTGACTCGTATGAGAGGGAAAATTGGACCCAGTTCATGCAACAACAAAATAATTAAAGGGAAGGTTGTTCTTGTAGAATATTCACCTAAAACACCCCCTGCATCTAGACAAGACAGGAAAAGGAATGGCGAGCAAAACATTGAATTCCCAAGAAAGCCTACTAGAAAAACTAGGATTATGAATCAATTGAGGGTGAACTCCAAGGATCTGTTCAAGCCATCAATAAAATACCCCCAGACAATTTTGATCGAGGATGACAACAGTCTTGAATTTTCCACCATGGAGGAAATGGCATTCAATGTGTTAAAAAGTATGACAGTGAAAAGAGAGAAATCAAAGTCTAGTGAGAATGAAGTTGCAGGAACACCATTTGTGACAGTGAAAAAGGAGTATCCTTCAGACTCGAGTCAACAGGGAATACAGGATTATGGATTTGATCCCGAGAAATATTTTATTGGCACCTCGCCACATGCAGGGGATCCTTGCCACAGTTTACAAGACATTAAATCAAAAGTTAAAACTAACACTGGGAGTACAAGGGTCCACTAAAGGAACTAAAGGGAAAGAGACCAAAGTTATACACAATCATAATAAAAGAACTAGAAGTAGAGCATTGGCTGACCACAACAAGTTTAGCATAGAGCAAGAAATGAAAAAGATGCAGGTTGAGGTCAAAACAGAGAGGGTCGATGACAACCCACAAGTGCATAAATTGAATCTTCAAGTCTAGACCTTGCAACACCACAACTAGGAATTGGAGAAATTGTACTCCAGACTGTAGAAGAAATATCAAAGACTCCAAAAGAAGCACCAGAAGACTTGGTTCTTTCTAAAGGAGATAATTTGAAGGAGTACTTGAAGAAGTTGCCAACACACCCAGTTATCTCCCAGTGGCCTCCAACAATGCGCATGGATACTAGTGCTCGATACAGAACTCATTTTTGTCACTCCTAGTCAGTTTTTGTCAAAGTTCAGTTCACTCCAGCATATGCATCAGTCTAGTTTTATTTCTAGTAGCAATTTTTAGTTGTTTAAAGTCCAACACTGTTTAAATTAAGGCACAATAAGTGGTCATTTGTGTTTGATATGAACCACTTATTTTTTATTAAGTCAAGTTCGAAGTATACATTACTATACCCCAGTAGTATTTTAATTTAGTCAATAAGTTGTCTTACAATTGATAGTGTAGAGTTAAGCCTCAATTCCAGATGGACGAGAGCCTCTACAACTTTGATAAATATGCAGTTTTTTTATGTTTTGAGGGTTCGGTTATTGGGAAGAATATCAATACATCAGATTGGTTGAACATGTTCTATGCATGGATTAAATCTCTCTACCTGGTGAATATACTCTTGATGTCAATGTGTTTTTGTCCAAATATACATGTGTTTTATCTTATCTTGAATGCAGTTTTTTATTTGTGCAAAGTAAATTTCATTTTCTTCAGCTATTGTATAATGTGTTTCTATTGCAACATATGGGAGTAATTGTGTTTGGATACTTTTTTAATGTCTTGAAATAATATTTTAAGTATTAAACTTCTTAAAGCAGATTATTCATTGAGTGGTTTGTTGTTTCCTTGTGTTATTTTCTCTATTATCTCACTTATATGTCATTTGTGTGCCACCATCCAAGGAGGACCGTCCTCCATATCATTTTTCCAACCCAAATGTGTCCTTGTCTTGGTAAACCAACCCTCCAATTGACCAACAAAATCAAAATAATCAAAAAACCAACCATTCCAAACCTGAGGTGGCCTAGCTCTTCCTTTTAGCAGTTAAGTGTAGACTTTAGGACCAATATCTTTTGGCATCATTGCCAGGGAATGGAGTAACGAAATATCTTTCCTTGGGAGAAAAACAACAATCATATCTTACCTTTGATGGTCAACAAAGATCAGACACATTCATATTTCCAGCTTTCACCTAGCGACTCCACTAAGTAAACTTCACAAAAGAAATAATGGCTCCCAGAAAAGGACTCAGGAGATCCAAATCTGAGCACATCAAAGACACTAAGGCTCATCCAAACCCTGAGAAGGACACAGTGGTCTCTAAGCCAGAAAGGCAACTAATAAAATCCACCTTAGCTTAGAGATATACAGCATCCCTCAAGGGTAAAGTTGCACCCAAAGAATCTACTTTTCTCCATTATCATAAGCAGCTTGAATTTGCTAGCCCTGAGAATCACATTTCCAAGGAACCTTAGACACCTTCAAAACCTGCCTCTACTTCATCATCCAGTCCAGCATCCACCCCTCTATCTCCAATCAATCCTTAGATTCCTATTTCCAAAACAATGGTTGTTAACAGGATGGATGCCATAATTGTTGTCAGATATGCACCGCTAGTTTTTCCTGTAGGATTACATGCACTCCCAGCCACATATTACATGAAATATTTTCCAAGATATAATGGGGAATGGGATGTCACAACTGAGGAACATCTGGTATGATTCTACAGCTTTGCAGACAACTTCAACATTGACTATGCATATGTGTCGATGAGGTTGTTTGTACAAAGCTCGGATGGGGAAGTAAGGAAATGGTTTCGGGATCTCCCTCCAGCCTAGATATTGATGCGCTAGATGAATCTTTCATAAAGAAATGGGGAGATAGAAGATATTATCTATATTACATCACTGAGTTTGGGTCCCTTAAGAGAAAGAATGGTGAGTCAATTTCAGACTTCACCAAGAGATTCAATAAGATGTATGGTAGGATCCCAGATGAGATCAAACCAATTGAAGCCTCTGCCAATATCACTTATGCCAATGCATTTGATGCAGAATTCTCCCTTCTGTTGAGGGAGAGAAGATCCACCACATTTTTTTCCATGCAAGAAGCAACCATTGAGGTTGAGTCCAACATCCTAGCATCAGAAAGGTTAAAGACTAGATCTAATAAAGACAAGAATAAATAGAGGGAGGATTCCTCTTTCTCCTCTAACCCAACCACATCTGATCCCAAACTTGATGAAATGACCAAAACATTAAAGGATTTGACATCTGAAATAGCTAAGATGAAATGGGAATCTAAGCAACCAAATGGAGCTTTTCAAGGGGATAGGAACAGAAATCCAAACCAATTTAGGAGGTTGAATGATGTCCCTCAGATAATGCAGAGAGAGAGGAGGAATGTTGATGATCAAATAGTAGTACCTCCTTTCCAAAAAAATCATATTGAGGAGATGGATGTAGATGGTGATGTTGTGGATGATGTTGTTGTACTTTTCAGTGAAACATATTTTTACACCAGTCACTTAACACATCAAGATTATGAGGTATCACAACTGTCAAATCAGTTTTATGTTGAGATAGGGGAAGAGGGAGTTATTCAAGGCCAGCCCCAAAATAAATATGATTTGAGGCCTAGAGTAGGGGCTCCCAAAGCCACCACCTCTTATCAGAACAAAAAAACAGAGGTTCCCCCCTAGCCAAATCCAAGAAAGGGTGCATTGATTAAAGCTCACCAGCCTCCTCCATCTAAACCTCTTGTCCCTTAAGTAAAGGAAGTTGATAGGCCACAAGAATCTTTCATCCTAGAGAATGAGTTGAGCAAGATCAATATCCATGTACCTTTGTCAGAATTGTTGAAAAATGAGCCTTTCAAAAAATCTATTATGAAGGTTCTGCAGCCACCTACTTTTGTTGTAACCTCTTATGTAATTTGTCTGTGAGATGAAAACCTAGCCATTACTGTGGGCCCACATATTGAGGATGGATTTGATGCCTCTCCACCATTCTACATATCTTTAAATGTCCATGACAAGATCCTACATAAATGTCTCATGGACACAAGGGCCTCACATAATGCCATGCCTAAAGTTGTTATGGAAGAACTAGGTATGGAGATCACCAATCCCTACCAAGACCTTTACTCTTTTGAATCCAAAAAAGTCAAATGTTTTGGATTAGTAAAATATCTGATGGTTTCTTTGGCAAAGTTACCCATGAAGAGTGTAGTTATGGACATCGGTGTGGCTGACATTCCCCCAAAGTTTGGTATGTTTTTGTCCAGGACATGGGACAAGAAGGTTGGGGGATCATTGCAAATAGACCTCACATATGCCACCATCTCTATTTTTGGAGGATAACACAGGAGGCTATACAGAGAGGTCATATTGGCATATATCGTCATGGACCATCAGAATCGAAGCAACCATCCAGTTTATGTTGTTGAGGATGATATCGGGTCATCTGTTTTTCATTTAAATGATGAGGAACCAGAAATAACAGTCAACAAATGCATAAATCAGTCACTGACAGGTTAGTAGAATGAAGTATGGAAGTTGTATTTCAATGGATCTTCATCAAAAGAAGGATCGGGTGTTGATACAGTCCTCATTTCCCCTACACAAGAGGTAATAGCGCTCTCTTATAAGCTGGAATTCGAGACTACTAACAATATAGCTGAGTATGAAGCTCTGGTGCTAGGATTTAGGGCCGCCAAAGACATGGCCATTGACAGTTTGGAAGTTTTTGGTAATTCTAAGTTAATCATCAATCAATTCAAAAACATCTATCAAGCTAAGTAACAGAGGCTCAAACAATACAGGAACAAGGTGTGGGACCTGGTTGACAACTTCTTTCTGGAATTTAACATTTCCTTCATTCCTAGAGAGGCAAATCAAAAGGCAGATTCTTTGGCCTTGGCTGCCAGTACCTTTGGGCCTCCAATTGGTCCAAATATCAAGTATCAGGTGGAAGTCAAACATAGGACAACCATACTAGACAACATAAAGCACTGGCAAGTCTTTAGTGATGACTTGGAGCTACAAATATTTTTGCAAACCATTGAATAATTCTCCAATATCTCAATAGATCAAGAGGGTGAAGATGATGAATTAGAAAATCAGTAAACATCTCAGTTGTTGAACAAAGTAGCTAGGCACAACATGTGGAACTTAAAACAAACCACATACCCAAGGGTCTAGTGCCACCGGAAAGGTTATTTGACAGTTATGATGTCTCCGGAGAAGCTTCCATTAAAAATCAATAAGAGGAATTAATGGACTGCAACATTGCGATTGCTAAAAATTCCAAAATAGTCAAATTGTCTCCAGAACAAAAGGACAGGTATGTTAACCTCATGAAAAAATTTGTTGATATTTTTCATGGTCGTATGAGGATTTGAAGACATTTGAAATTGACATCATCCAGCACAAGATCCCTCTGAAGGTTGGTTCTAAGTCATTCAGAAAAAATATTAGGCAATTTAATCTAATGCTAATGTCCATAATTGAAAAAGAGCTTAAACAAATTCTTGATGCCAGAATTATTGTTCCCTTGAGGTACTCGGATTGGGTGTCCAACTTGGTTCCATGAGGAAAAAGAGTGGGGAAATACGCTTCTGTGTTGATTTCTGAAATCCCAACAAGTGTTCTCTAAAGGAAAACTACCCCCTACCCAAGATGGACCATATTTTGCAAAGGGTAGTGGGTGCCCACAGGATTTCCTTGTTGGATAGATACTCTAGTTATAACCAGATAGCAGTATGTGAAGAAGACAATGACAAAACAACATTCACCACCCCAAGGGGGACATTCATGTACAAAATTCCCTTCGGACTAATGAACGCAGGGGTCACCTTTCAGAGGGCCATGGACATAGCCTTCATGGGGGAAAAAGAGAAATTTATGGTCATATATTTGGATGACATCACCATTTTCTCCAAATCAGATGATGAACATTTACATCACCTTGAGAATATTTTCCAAAAATGAAGAAGGTATGGGATCTCTTTGAATCCCAGGAAATCCCATTTTGTTATGCCAGAAGGTAATCTCTTAGGCCACATTATATTAGCAGTAGGAATAAAAATAGACCCTAAGAGAGTTGATGTCATTCAGGAAATTGAAACCACCAAGAATAAGAAGTCTATTCAGTGTTTTATAGGAAGAATAAATTTTTTAAGGCGCTTTGTGCCAAACTTTGTTGAAATCATAAGGCCTATCACCAACATGTTGAAGAAAGATGTTGGTATTATGTGGTCCCTGGAGGAAAAATCAGCATTCCAAAGGATCAAACAAGCTTTGGTTGAATCCCTTGTATTGGTCATCCCTGACTATGCCAAAGATTTCTTTATCTTCTCTTTTGCCTCCAAGGAAACCACTGTTGTAGTACTGCTGCAAAAAAATGAAGAAGGTCATGAATAGACCATAGCCTTTTTCAGAAAATCCCTCTGAGATGTTGAGCTTAAGTATGACATATTAGAAAAATAGGCATATCCGTTGGTCAAATCTTTGAAGGCCATCAGGGTGTATGTGTTATAGTCTAGCATAACATCCTATGTTCCTAGAAACAGTGTCAAAGAGATTCTGGTCCATCCAGACAGTGAAGGGAAGAGAGGGAAATGGATTATCAAATTGTTGGAGCATGACCTGCACATAAATCTCACCAAGATGATTAAGGAACAGGGACTTTCCAAGTTGTTATCAGAGTCAAACTGTAAGGTGTTGGAATTGCATCAGACCTTCACTCAATCGGATGCACCCATGACACATTCTGTAAAAGACAGGATGCAGGTATCTGAAAACCACTCTTCTTCACCTTGGTACAAAGATGTTATTTACTTTCTGCAGCATCTAGAATGTCCACCAAATTTGAAAAAGACAAGGGCCAGGTCTCTCAAATAATAAGCTATAAAATTCTGCATTTTAAATCCGAAATTGTATTGGAGGGATCCTATTGGCATCCTATTAAAATGTCTTGATGAAGATGAATCTAAACAAGTCAAAACAGATATGCACAGTGCAGTTTGTGGAGGACCCCGGTATTGGAAAGCTACATCCCTCAAGATCCTAAGGGAAGGGTACTACTGGCCCACCCTTTTCTCTGATGTATTTACCACAGTAAGGGCATGCAATGAATGTCAGAAGTTTGCAGGAAAACAAAAATTACTCTCACTGCCCCTAAAACCTATCACTACCAGTTTCCCCTTTTAGCAATGGGGATTAGATTTCATAGGTGAGATAAATCCACCGTCCAATGGGAAGCACAAGTGGATTCTCACTACCACTGACTACTTTACCAAATGGATCGAGGTTGTGCCCACCAGGAATACTACTAACAAGGTGATCATGAATTTCTTGGAGACCAATATCTTTTCTATGTTCAGCTACCCTAGAAATATTATAATAGACAATGCCCACACAGTCAAGTCCAAATCCATGACTGATTTATGTGGTATCCATAACATCGCCTTAACACATTACACACCCTACTACCTCAAGGGAATGGGTTGGTCGAGTCATCAAACAAGACTCTCATCGGAATCATCAAGAAATTGTTGACTAAAAATAAGAAATATTGGGACTCTAAACTTAAGTATGCCTTAGGGGATGATAGGTTCAGCACCAAGAGATCTTTGAGAACCTCACCATTTCAGCTAGTCTATGGGATAGAAGTTGTCTTCCCTACCCAACTCATTCTACCAGTTATAAAAATTTTACAGGAAGAAATTGAGGAGCCAAATCACATACAAAGGAGAATCTTTCAGATTATAGAGGTTCAACAAAAGAGAGAAGCGTTGAATTGGATAACTGAGGCATACCAAAGAAAGATCAAATCAGTGTTTGACAAGGAAACCAAGAAGGAGATATTTTAAGAAGGAGACATGGTCTTGAGGTGGGATGCCAGAAGGGATGAGAAGACTAAACATGGTAAGTTAGATAACCTTTGGTTTGGTCCTTTTAAGGTGGTTGAGGTTCTGGACAATAATACATTTGTTTTGCACAATCTAGATGATACTGAGATTTTTGGAGGCCCAGTAAATGAGCGCTTTCTGAAACACTATTTTTCTTGAAAGGTTGAGGGAAGGTCCCTCTTGTACCATAGTTTCTTTTCTTTTTTCCGTTGCATTTGATTAGTTAGTTGTGTGTGAATAAAGACTCCATAGCCCAACAAAGGCACTGGGGTGTAGCTTCGGTTTTGAATTTCATAGATGCATGGCTGGCAGACAGAAACAGAGGTAAGAAAAGGAAGGTGGAAGCTAGTTATTAAGTTCAAAGGCATTGATATGTTGTTCTCAGCACCCCATAGGGGGGTTTTGTCCCCAGTTGGAGCCAATGTTGAGACCTAAGTCTGCAGCCCTACCCCTCCTCTCTCATTTCCCTATACCTTCATTACAAATCATTCATTTCCAGCTGGTTAATGTTGGTCCTTCATTACCAAACGACTCATTTTTATCATTACCTTTCTTTATAGATTCTTTGCACCATCTTTTTGTTTTCTTGAGGGATAATTCCATGTCATGCTTTGGTTTGAAGTACTTGTCATCAAATTTTTCATAGGTTGAGCTCATTGTAGGTATAACAGAGTTTTATATGCAGAACAGAGTTGATTGCAAGAATGAGGCTATTCTTGCAAACGAGGATTGGCGTGCTAATTTTTGAAATCAGATTATAATTTAATATGTTATTTTAAATATTTCAATTGTTTGAATGGCACCTGCATACATGAGCGATCATAGACCAACGCTTCCACACCAGATTACACTCAGTTTTATCATTACACAGCACCATTTATGATCGTGAGAACTGTACCAGTCAATCATGGCCACTACAACTTGAATTGAAGGTTTAACAACACACGGGAATCGGTTTCGACGTGAATAAATCTATGTTCACTGCATTGTTGACATCAGAGATACTATTCCCACCATGGTTCCACCTCAAGAACGATGGCAGTTGAACCGAACTGAGCCACAAGGCCTGGAATTGTTCGAAGCCATACCCGAAATTAAGATATTTTCGTAAAGGTTGAGTGGTATGATTTCATGTGCGCATTTCAAGGACACCACATAGGCTTGGCTATGCTCTTCGCATAAACATTTGGTGGCTTCCTATTAGCGATATATCTTGTTAAGGGGGTTGGAATGTGAAAGAAAAGGGTTTAAAACCCACTTGTCCTAAGTTTTATGTGCAAATGCGCCCGAATTAAACGAGAATCAGTTCTGGACGGCTAGGATTTACGCGCTCAGATGAACGGCGCATATCGAATTTCAGACCCCCCTTGCCTTTCTACCTTTAAGCGGGGGGGGGTCCGGAATCGGGGGCGCACCTCTCCGNGGGGGGGGATCCGGAATCACGTATGCAGCTTCCCGACGGCCACGATCGAGGCGCCCAGATCAACGGCGCTCGTGCAACCCCGCCCTTCTCAGTTGCCCTGTGCTTAACCAGTGTGGGCCCTCCTTCCGTCATTTCATCTCCCCTTCCACCTTTTCCCTGCTGCCGTGTGTCATCCATTCACCTCCCCTCTTTGGTCCGCGTGGTCTTCCCTTTTCTCACCATCCACTCGTTACTCGCCACGTGTCCTGCTCCTTTCCACGTTAGCCCCTCTTTCATTACCTCCCGTCCGCCTATTTTCTTTCACCATGTGCCCTCCTCTGTCGCTCTCCCCGCACCACGCCATTTCCCTCTCGTCCTCGTAATCCGACGTCACCACCCCCGTCATGCCCCTCATCCTCCGCGCCGGCCTCCATGCCAATCCCTCAATATATTCAGTTATTCTAGGTGGCAGCGCGAGAAGCCTTCCATATCCCGAAGTGCTGAGTTGGCCAGATCGTCCTCGATCCCAAGAAAGCAGTTATTGAGGCGGTTGGTGGTGGTTAGACATCGTCTCCGCCATAATGGGGACGTCCTGCAATGAATTAAAGGCACGTCGATTCGCCGATGTAACTGTCAGAAGATCGATCGCATCTGCCATAAGTTGCACGATTATTCAAAGATTGCGGCTGCAGAATGTCAGAAGCCATGCAGACGCAAAGCCTTCAATGCATTTCTTGGTTCCGCTGCTGCTGTTTTTTTGAGTATATGTAGGCATTTTTGCCATTTTTGTATCTATCGATGGTAGAGCTAAGCTCCCGACTGTAAATTTTCAGCAAACATTCTGGTTTCCTGGTTATGCCTCTGTGTTTGAGACTTCTTGATTTATAACAAATAGTTCTTCTTTTTCCATCTTTGTTTCGTCTCGTGCCGGAGGGTTCACAGTCGAATGATTCGCGTGGATTGCTGCATTTGTGTTATGATAAAGGATTTGTCGTGACATTTTTGTATCCTCTGGTTCTTCGTGTTTGAATATAAAGAGACTTTGTGTTCGAATGCTTTCTCCCCCAGTCTGTTACGAACTTGATGTCTGTGATAGATCTTTGCACTCTCCTTAAGCAAGTCTTCCACCTACTCACCCTTTTACTATGACTCACTGTTTGGAGTTTATCAAGACCTCACTCATCATGCATGCTAGGCCTAGTTTTCGAGTTGAGATGATATCGTTCTGAGTCTTCCTCCATTTGATCACCCTTTAAACAAATCGTGACATTAAACTGATGGGCGTCGGGCTCTGCTCCTACTAGCAATCCAGAAGTGACTTTCGATAGCCAACATTTCTGGCGCCATTGCCGGGGACGAAGTTGAATATTTTCCCCGGGATTGAACGACAAAGATCAACTGATTTCTGAAGGTGCATCAGAGATCAGAACTTGAAGATTGCTACTGTGCACCTGGCGACTCCATTGTGACGACTCCACTGGGGAGAACCTGTTCTATCAACTGTGGCTTCGAGAGGCAGACACACGAGGTCTAATCCACACTTGCCTTTAGCCACACCAGAAGCAGACTTGGAAGCAGCGCGCAGAAAGGGAAAGAGCTCTGCAAAAGGAGTTTCCATCGCTGAAAAAGGTAATACGCCATCCCCTTCTGTGAAAACTCCATTTTCTTATTCTCAACTTCCTAGTCGTACTTCCTCTGAGGTTTCCCATTTTCTGAACTTCAGGAGTGTTCCTGCTGAGTTTTCTCCTCCTGGTCTAGTATCAGAGGGAGAGATCCTTGTCACTCCCCCCTCAGGAGGTTTCACTACTCCTCCTTTGATTACTACTGCTGCGCAGAGAGAAACACCTGCTCACTCAGGCCCCTTAGACTTCTCTTTGTTTTCCCCGTCGTCTCCTGTGAGGACCTCTTTTCCTACCTCACCTGTTCACACTCCATCTCCTCTGAGTTCTCCTCCACTCAACGTCCCTATGGCTGGTGTTAATCCCCCACAGAACAGAATGGATGCTATAGTCGCTGCTAGATATGCTCCTTTGGTCTTGCCTCATCCTATGAACCCTCTCCCTGCTGGAGACTACTTGAAGTATATGCCCAAGTTCACTGGGGAGGGAGACATAACTGCAGAAGAGAACTTGGCTTCTTTTTACAGTTATGCAGATAACCTCAATATTGATAATGAAGACATCTGGATGAGAGTCTTTGTCCAGAGTTTAGATGGTGAGGTCAGAAAATGGTTCAGGGGACTGGCTCCCGGATCTATTGTTGGTATTGAGGCCCTGGATAATGTTTTTTTGAGGCAGTGGGGGGATAGGAAAGATTACATATATTACATGACTGAGTTTGGGTATCTGAAGAAGTAGGAAGGAGAGTCTGTCTCTGACTTCTACAAAAGGTTCAACAAGATGTACAACAAGATTCCTACAGAGATAAAGCCCTCAGAGGCCTCTGCTCAAATTTCCTATGCTGGTGCTTTTGACCCAGATTTTTGCCTCCTATTAAGAGAAAGAAGAGCCACCTCTTTGGCTCAGATGCAAGATGCATCCATAGAGGTAGAATCCAACATACTAGCCGTTGACAGATTGAGGACCAGAGCCGACACTGACAGAAGAAAGGGAAAATCAGAAGCCTCGGTTTCTGGCTCCAACATTTTCAGCCCATCACTGCCCCACCCTCAAGTAAATGAGCTGACCCAGCTGGTGAACGTTCTGAAAGAAGAGATGGAGAGATTAAAGGTGGAAAGAAAACAAATGAACAAGGGCCCTCAGAACACTAAGAACAGAGCAGGTTTTAGAAGACCAAACAATTTTGCTCCCCCAACTATGCATAGAGAGAAGGAAAGTGACAGAGATGACCAAAGAATTCAGGCTCCCTTCCAGAACAATTTTGTGGCTGATGAAGAAGAAAGAGAAACAGATGAGCCTGAGCATAAAATTCACTCTGTAGAAGTCACTCCTCCTTTCCCTCATTTGACTCAGTCAGCATACGAGGAGTCTCTCATGAACGGTCAGATAAATGAATTGAGAAAAGGAGACAAAGATGGTGGTGGCCGAGGCAGGTACAACCTGAGATCCGACAAGAGGGCAGTAGCACCTGATGTTCCTAAGTCATCCACTAGAGCAGAGAAGTCTGCTGATGAGGTAGCAGACAGCCACAGAGGTAAGAAGGCCCAACCTCTCTCTCCCATTGTCCAAAGTCATGTTCCTGAAATTAGAGAAATTCCTAAGTCTATATCCCCCTTTAATTTCGAGCATGAAATCCAAAAGATCAGAATTCATGTGCCCCTCACTGAGTTAATTAAACATGGGGAATTCAAAAAACGCTTCTCTGACCTGTTAAAATCTGAAGCCTCAGGCCCTTCCACAGACTTCATAAACCTCCAAGATGAAAGGCCTGCAGTTGTCCTGGGTCCCATGGTAGAAGACAGAGATGATTCATCCCCTCCCTTCTACACTTCCCTGAACATACATGATAAGGTGTTGCACAACTGTTTGATGGATTCAGGGGCCTCCCACAACCTCATGCCTAAAGCCATCATGGAGGAGCTAGGATTAGAAGTCACTAGAGCCTATCATGACCTCTATTCCTTTGACTCCAGGAGGGTACAAT
>SNQJ01S0062005.1:9720-34169 GCA_010110895.2 Picea sitchensis | reverse complement strand
CCAGATCAACATCGCTCGTGCAGCCCCACCCTTCTCAGCTGCCCTGTGCTTAACCAATGTGGGCCCTCCTTCCGTCATTTCATCTCCCCTTCCAGCCTTCCCCTGCTGCCGTGTGTCATCCATTCACCTCCCCTCTTTGGTCCTCGTGGTCTTCCCTTTTCTCACCATCCACTCGTTACTCGCCACGTGTCCTGCTCCTTTCCACGTCAGCCCCTCTTTCATTACCTCCCGTCCGCCTGTTTTCTTTCACCATGTGCCCTCCTCTGTCGCTCTCCCCGCACCACGCCATTTCCCTCTCGTCCTCGTAATCCGACGTCACCACCCCCGTCATGTGCCTCATCCTCCGCGCCAGCCTCCATGCCGGTCCCTCAAGCTATTCAGTTATTCCAGGTGGCAGCGCAAGAAGCCTTCCATATCCCGAAGTGTTGAGTTGGCCAGATCATCCTCGATCCCAAGAAAGCAGTTATTGAGGCGGTTGGTGGTGGTTAGACATCATCTCCGTCATAATGGGGACATCCTGCAATGAATTAAAGGCACGTCGATTCGCCGATGTAACTATCATAAGATCGATCGCGTCTGCCATAAGTTGCACGATTATTCAAAGATTGCGGCTGCAGAATGTTAGAAGCCATGCAGACGCAAATCCTTCAATGCATTTCTTGGTTCCGCTGCTGCTGTTGTTTTGAGTATATGTAGGCATTTTTGCCATTTTTTGTATCTATCGATGGTAGAGCTAAGCTCCCGACTGTAAATTTTCAGCAAACATTCTGGTTTCCTGGTTATGCCTCTGTGTTTGAGACTTCTTGATTTATAACAAACAGTTCTTCTTTTTCCATCTTTGTTCCGTCTCGTGCCGGAGGGTTCACAGTCGAATGATTCACGTGGATTGCTGCATTTGTGTTATGATAAAGGATTTGTCGTGACATTTTTGTATCCTCTGGTTCTCCGTGTTTGAATATAAAGAGACTTTGTGTTCGAATGCTTTCTCCCCCAGTCTGTTACGAACTTGATGTCTGTGATAGATCTTTGCACTCTCCTTAAGCAAGTCTTCCACCTACTCACCCTTTTACTACGACTCACTGTTTGGAGTTTATCAAGACCTCACTCATCATGCATGCTAGGCCTAGTTTTCGAGTTGAGATGATATCATTCTGAGTCTTCCTCCATTTGATCACCCTTTAAACAAATCGTGACATTAAACTGATGGGCGTCCGGCTCTGCTCCTGCTAGCAATCCAGGAGTGACTTCCGATAGCCAACACTTCCATACCCTACTTGGGGATACATGGATTCATGTCACATAACATTTCATTGGATCATATTGTGCTCTCCATGTCTACAGGGAAAGATGGTTCAAGAAAGGCAAGATGCCTCCTGATCTCTTCAACAAGTTCCTGGTTCCCGAGCACCAAGACCCTGACTAAAGCCAAGGAATCCTCGTGGCACAGATAAAGGAAGAATGGAAAGGAAACCTAACAGCAGTGCATAGGTATATCATAGGTGAGGGTCAATTCAGCGGTATTCACTGTTATCACCTTCATTTCCTTATGCATTTAAGTGGAGACAGAGAGCTTAATTTACCATATTACCTGCTTGAGAGTATGATCAATATGGCTAGGAGGGTTCAATGTCACCCTGAATATACTCACAGAATCTTGTACCATCAGGGATTGATTAAATTGTTGGTAACTTTCGCTCTGGAGGAACTTGAAATGCCCTGGGACTATTTCTTGAAGTCTGTGGGATTGAAAGAACAAGAGAAAGTCCCCGATTCACAAAACGAAGGTGATGAAAGTAAGGATGTTAGGGTTTCTTCAGAGCATGGGAGCTCGATGAAGCCTGTTCAAACTGCAGCAAGTAAAGGGAAAGGACCTAAAACAAGAAATATGCCCTTGAAAGAAAAAAAAAACTAGAAACCCTCATGGAGGATTCCCTCCACATGCAATTGAGGTCGTCTACGAGAAAGGGGAAAGAAAACAAGAGTGGAAAAGTTGCTAGCATGCACCCACCTGCATTAGAGACACCACAAAGGAATCTGTGATCCAGTCACTCAGAGGAAGACTAGAAAACCCCCATTGAGCACCAACCTAATAAACATGTGTCTCGTATGAGAGGGAAAATTAGACCTGGTTTACGCAGCAAGGAAGTAATTAAAGGGAAGGTTGTTTCTGCAGAAGCTTCACCTAAAACACCCCCTGCTGCTAGACAGGATAGGAAAAGGAAGGGCAAGAAAAACATTTAATTCCCAAGCAAGCCTAACAAAAAGACTAGGATTACGAAACAATTGAGGCTGAAGTCCAAGGCTATGTTCAAGCCATCATTAAAAGACCCCCAGCCAATTTTGATCGAGGATGATGTCAATCCTGAATTTTCCAACATGGAGGAAATGGTTGTCAATGTGTTAAAGGGTATGAAAGTGAAAAGAGAGAAATCAAAGTCTAGTGAGAATGAGGTTGCAGGAACACCATTTGTGACAACAAAAAAGCAGTATCCTTCAAACTTCAGTCAACGGGGAATACAAGATTATGGATTTGATCCCGAGAAAAATTATATTGGCACCTCACCACATGCAAGGGATCCTTGCCATAATTTATAATACATTAAACCAAAAGTTAAAGATAACATTGTGGGAGTACAGGGGTCCACTAAAGGAACTAAAGGGAAAGATCATGAAGTTATACACAGTCATAATATGAGAACTAGAAGCATAGCATTGGCTGACCACAACAAGTTTAGCACATAGAAAGAAATGAAGAAGATGCAGGTTGAGGTCAAAAAAGAGAGGGTCGATGACAACCAAAAAGTGCATAAACTGAAGCTTCAAGTCCAGACCTTGTAACACCACAACCAGGAATTGGAGAAACTGTACTCCAAACTGCAGAAGAAATATCAAAGACTCCAAAAGAACCACCAGAAGACTTGTTGCTTTCTAAAGGAGATAATTTGAAGGAGTACTTGAAGAAGCTCCCAACACACCCAGTTATCTCTAAGTGGCCTCCAACAGCACGCATGGATACCAGTGCTCGATACATAACTCAGTTATGTCACTCCTAGTCAGTTTTCAGCATATGCATCAGTCTAGTTTTATTGCTAGTAGAAATTTTTAGTTGTTTAAAGTCCAAGATTGTTTAAATTAAGGTACAATAAGTGGTCATTTGTGTTTGATATGAACCACTTTTTTTTTATTAAGTCAAGTTCGAAGTATACATTATTGTACCCCAACAGTATTTTAGTTTACTGAATAAGTTTTTTTGCAATTGATAGTGTAGAGTTCAGCCTCAATTCTAGATGGATGAGAGCCTCTACAACTTTGGTAAATATGAAATTTTTGTATGTTTTGAGGGTTCGTTTTTTGGGAAGAATATCAATACATCAGACTAGTTGAACATGTTCTACGCATCGATTAAATATCTCTACCTAGTGAATATACTCTTGATGATAGTGTGCTTTTGTCCAAATCTACATGTGTTTTATCTTATCTTGAATGTTGTTTTTTATTTGTGAAAAGTACATTTCATTTTCTTCAACTATTGTATAACTTGTCTTTGTTAATATGCAACCTATAAAACGGCTAATGCTTTGGTGAAGATTTGTTTCTATTGCAACATGTGGGAGTGATTGTGTTTGGATACTTGTTTAATGTCTTGAAATAATATTTTAAGTATTAAACTTCTTACAGCAGATTATTCATTGAGTGGTTTGTTGTTTCCCTGTGTTATTTTCTCTATTATCTCACTTGTTTGTCATTTGTGTGCCACCAGCCAAGGAGGACCCTCCTCCATATCATTTTTCCAACCCAACTATGTCCTTGTCTTGATAAACCAACCCTCCAACTGACCAACAAAATAAAAATAATCAAAAAACCAACCATTCCAAACTTGAGGTGGCCTAGCTCTACCATTTAGTAGTCAAGTGCAGACTTTAGGACCAACAGGTTGAATGAGTGATCTCGCCGACTTCAATAAAGTATAATCGCTCTACTACGAGTGAAGATGGTCGCACCGATTTACATGAGAGCTTGCACCAATCCCAACGAGTGCAATCACTCTGACTTGGAAAGATGGAGATTGGACTCATTCCAACGAAGGGAATTACATCACCACGAGTGAGGTCGCACCCATAACTGCAATTGCATATAATCAAACCATTAGAGGTGAAGGAAACGCTTGGAATGAAGGGCACTTATGTTAGATTTTATAGCTCAGGAGGTACTCTGCATGTTTTGTCTTGTATGTGGAAGTGACCTTGCATTTGTACTATTAGGAACTTGACTTTGTAATAGGCATTTTATAAAGTTGTAATAAAGTCGCTCTTTTATTAAAGTGACTTTTTGTAAAAGTGACCTAATATTTTATTAAAGTGACTTTATGTCATAAAGTGCACTTGTGCCATAAAATGGAAAATAACTTTAGTAAATGTAAGTGATTTATTTTGGAGGGAATGAATCGTGTCCCTTGATCTTGTAAAGGCAAGATTAGATCTTAGTCGTTGGATTTAGGGATGGGGAAGGTGAAAAGTCATTTCCAGTTATAAGAGTAAGCCTAAGGTAGTGTGCAAGACAAGTCAAGAGAGATTTAAGAGAGAGCTACAAGGAAAGTGTATGCAACAAATTTGGCATGGATTCCAAGAGAATTTAGGCACAAATCTCAAGACAAATTTCTGTGAGAAGTTGTTGAAGTTTACTGCTAAGTGGGTGGTCGTACTATACAGATCTGTACAGGTTGTACAACATGGAAGTGGGCATGATTTTTTATGCAGCTTGTGGCATATAAATCGAGGCAATTTGAGGGTTTTTATTGCTACAAAACAACCTTACTAATCATATCGTACAACAACATTTTGGCACTCTTTTCGAGGTGTTGATTCTCAACATGCAGTATGGAATTTTGGGCACGATTTTCAAGGAAGGGATTTTGGGGACAGTTGTGGGTGTCTATAAGTCTGTTTCTTTTGCTTCCAAATGTATTACTAATGTAGTTTTTGTACTTCCTAAAGCTAATAATAAATCGCTCTTGGTGGGTTTCCCCATTCCGGGGTTTTCCCTAGTTGCTTGCCAAAAATCTAGGTGTGCACATGTGTTTTGTGATTGTTGTTCATTGTTATTTTTCGTTGTTATGTGCTTAGTAATGTGTGTTTTTGCTTATGATATAGTTGAATGTGTGTTATTACATATCATAGTTCATTTAAGACAGAAATATTTGTTTACTAAGTGTTTGAAAAATTTCCTATGTGAGTTAGTGTGCTTTTGTTGTTGATTTTCTACATGGTATCAGAGCATGTACTCTGAGTTACAATGAGCAATGCTATTTTTGGTAGGGATTTGAATGGGTAAACTTGGTTATTTGTTTTCTATTGAACAATTGAGAGGAAAATGGATGCTTGCATCAAATATGAGGACCGGTTGGAAGGGATTTCCAACTACTTGCAATGGAAAGTCAGAATGTTAGTTATTCTCAGGGAGAACAAACTTTGAAGCTTTGTCATCTCTATAGTAGTTGTTCTCACAACAGACCCTATTGCTTTGGATGTTCATGAGGGAAAGGAATCCAAAGCTTAGAGGCCTATTCTGGATGGAGTGAAAGACTCACTTATCCCACACTTAGCTGAGAAGAAGGTAGCTTATGATATGTGGGAGACATTGAAAAACTTGTATGAGGCGAAGAATGAGAACCAAAATATGCCCTTAAAGGGAAAGTTGCATGATCCTAAAATGGATAAGGGTGAGATTGTGGCATCCTATATTACCCGAGTAGCACAGGTGAAAGATGAGTTGGTTGTAGTTGGGGAGGTCATTTCAGATTCAGAGTTGGTGAGGATAGCCTGAAAGGATTCACCAAGGAATGGGAAGTCTTCATGAAATGTGTGGTGGGTCGGGAACATTTACCAGACTGGAGCATATTGTGGGATGATTTCACTCAAGAGGAGATCTAGGAAGGATCTCAGAGCAGTGGACAAAAGGGAGATGGAGTTGATGAAGAGAATGTTTCTCTTGCAACAAAGAGAAAAAGTAAGAAGCAGGGGAGTTCCAAGAAATACTTGAGCAAAGTCAGATGTTTTTTCTGCAACCAGTATGGCCACCTTGAAGCCTAGTGTCCGAAGAGGAAGAAGAAGAGGAAGGAGGAGGAGGGGCCAGTCGCAGCGACAACAACAACATTAGAGGACTTTACAGAAAAGTTTGAGAAGGAATTATCATTGGTCACTCTCGTGGGAAGTGTCAGGAGTGTTGGATTTGTGTGTGACAGTAGATGGATCATTGACAATGGAGCCTCATGTCATATGACAGGAATATGGTGTATATTCCTCAGTATCACAGAGACATGTCCAGACCAACTAGTTGAAAGTGAAGGGAGAATGGCACGAGAAGTACGTGGAGTTGTAATAGGGGTTTTATAAAGTTGTAATAAAGTGGTTCTTTTATTAAAGTGACTTTTTGTAAAAGTGAACTTCTAATATTTTATTAAAGTGGTTTTATGTCATAAAGTGCACTTATGTCTTAAAGTGGAAAATAATTTTAGTAAATGTAAGTGATTTATTTTGGAGGGAATGAATCATGTCACTTGATCTTGTAATAAAGGAAAGATTAGATCTAAGCCATTGGATATAGGGATGGGGAAGGTGAAAAGTCATTTCCAGTTATAAGAGTAAACCTAGGGTAGTGTGCAAGACATGTCAAGAGATATTTGAGAGAGAGCTGGAAGGAAAGTGTATGCAGCAGATTTGGCACGGATTCCAAGAGAATTTGGGCACAAATCCAAAGACAAATTTTCGTGAGAAATTGTTGAAGTTTACTACTGAGTGGGAGGTCATACTGTATGGATCGGTACAAGTCGTAGAGCACAAAAGTGGGCATGATATTTGAGGCATCTTGTGGCATGGAAATCGAGGCAGTTTGAGAGTTTTTTCTTGCTGCAGAACAACCTTACTGATCAGACCGTAAAGCAACAGTTTGGCATTGTTTTTGAGGTGTTGATTCTCAACGGGGTCCTACAAGCAGTATGGACTTTGGGGCATGATTTTCAAGGAAAATATTTTGGCAACTGTTGTGGGTGTTTGCGAGTGTGTTTCTCTCCCTGCCAAATGTATTATTGTTGTAGATTTTGTACTTCCTGAAGTTGATAATAAATCTCTCTTGGTGGGTTTCCCCATTCTGGGGTTTTCCCTGGTTGGTTGCCAAAAATCTGGGTGTGCACATGTGTTTTGTGACTATTGTTCATTGTTATTTTCTGTTGCTATATGCTTAGTAATGTGTATTTATGTTTATGATATAGTTGAATGTGGGTTATTACATATCAAATTTCATTTAAGATAGAAATTTGTGTTTACCAAGTGTTTGACAAAGTCATATTTGAGTTAGTGTGCTTTTGTTGCTAATTTATTATAACTTGCACATGTTAAGGTGAGTGAGGTCACACTTGTTTGAGCAATGGGAACTCGCAATGTTTGGAGTGGTAATCGCACTCGTTTAAGAAAAAGCCATGTGTTGTATAAACAAATGACATCACATCCATAAATGCAAACGTATCTGCACCTCTATTGGAGTGAAGGGTTGCTCACAGAGGTTTAAGCGAAGTACACTCAGACCCTTGCAAATGAAGGGACTAACATTGCTCCAACTGAAGGAGAGGTTATCAGCACCAATGCAAGTGAAGGGAAATCATAACAAAATAAACAAAGCAGTGAATGGCAGTGTACTTGGGAAAAATGTGATGGCAATAACCCTTGGACATGAATGAAGCGATTTGACTAAATGAATTGTCACTCACCCTCGTTAATGCAATTGGGTGATAGAGCCTCATGCTAGATGATGCAATTTTGTGAGATGATGAATAGCCGTTGTAATGGGTTAATGAATCGTTGTAATAAAGAAGGACAAGGGACTAAAGAAATATGAATGGATGGAATTCTAAGAGGCTTGGAAAAAAATTCTTTAAATCCCTCTCACAAAGGCATGAAGAGGGATTCAATTGATCAATTCATAGAAGGGATTGGAATTTCCCATAAAGGAATTGATTGCCTATTGGAGGAATCAAAGGGTAGTAGAGGTATTGGGTTCTAGGGTTGGCTTAGGGGTTTGATTTCATGATGAAAAAACTAAACCAATAAGATAAAACAACCAAAGCCCAAATAGAAAGATCGATGGTCGCCTAGAAAATTACCACACCTATATGCAAAGCCAAAAAGGAAGTGTAAATGGCCTCTTCACTGCTAAAGAAAACATTTGAATGGTCTGAAAAAGGGAGTCGCCCTGAAGCAAAGATTCCAAAAAGAGAAGTTGCTTGAAGATGACCAGATGCACTACAAATTCCAAACGAGAAGATAACCTTATTGGTCATAGTCCACAGTAAGAGTGAATCTACGAGTGACCTCAAACTGGGCTAAGGAACTTTCTCCCACCAAACAATAGAAGACAAATTGAATTGGATTAGTACATATATAAGAATGATTGGTTCATTGGTTCCCTGCTCCTTGATCAAATTGTTGATATTATGGTAGCTGCGGGAGGTATTAACCTCTACATGTAACCCTGACAAGACTAGAATATTCCGGGAAAGCAAGAGAAACCCTAAAACGTTGGATAATAACCCTAGGAGACAAGTTGGCTCAAGAGAATATTTATTATTGAGTTATTAGCCTCCAGAAGTAGAAGTCATCCCAGTTAGGTCACTTGGAGGACTATAAATAAGAGGGCGCTAGAGCTCATTTGGCACTCTCACCCTCACAACTGCATAAGGACAAGTGGGTGCATGACTGGAGGAGAGTTGCAGTTGCAGCAATGATGACTTGGTCTTTGGTTATGGTTGGACTTTCTTCCTAGTTATCGTTTGGTCTTTCCGCTTGGTACGCTAGCTCTGGAGAGAGGTATGCTACCTTGGTTGGCTATTGTTTCTAGGGTTTGCTTCCGGAATTAATCTCTCTGTAAAGGTTAAGGTGCTCGGGGGTGGAATTTGTGCCTATGGTTGGGTGACAATATTGATATATTTTCTAATGTGAAACGAGCTCACCTATTTTTCTAACAGGTTATCGGCTCACACTATCTTCGAACAGTCTAACCGCTGGAAGATAGATTGGGAGGATTTGCTCAGTTACAGTTGCAGTTGCAGTCAAAGTTTTGTTGCAGCAATGAAACCCTAACCCTCTTGTCGAGGCACCTTAAGTGAATAGCTTGACCTAATTCCTGGATAGCCTAGTGCGCCCTAGCCTAATGCACCTCCTGGTACTCTCAGCAAGCCAAGGCGTCAAGTTTGAGTTTTTGGTCAAAGTCAAAGGTTTACCAAGTCAAAGCAGTCATGAATTACTCTATGAAGTCATAAAACAAATTAGAAGGGGATTTTAACTTCATAGCATGGAAGACAAGGATTGACCTCATCCTTGCAAAGAATAAATTGTTGAATATCGTAAAAGGCAAGATCATGGAACCACAGTTTGAAGCAGGAAAAGAGAAGGAACCTCAAAACGTTGCAGTTATGGAGAAGTTCAAGGACAATGACATCAAAACTATGAGTATCATAGTGGACTCTATAAAATACCACTTGATACCCTACATCTCTCATATTGACTCATCTAAGAATATGTACTATGCCCTAATTAACCTCTTCTCAGTCAGGAACATTGAACAAGTAATGAGTTTGAAGAATGAGCTTTGTGACATGAAAATGAATGATGATGATAGGATAGCATCATACTTTGTGATAATCTCTCAGCTAAGAGATCAACTACAAGCTATTGAACCATGTTCTGATTTTTATTTTTTAGGCGGGATCAAGAAGGAGAGCTCGAGGAAGAAAACAATGGAAGACGGCGATGGAGCTTAGAGTCTGATGGTTTTCTCGGAAATGGTGGTTTTTCTCAGAAATGGTGGTGACAGTTTGAACAGGTTTTCATACTTCGACAGGCAAGATTTAGGACTACGGATTATCCCTCGGTAATAAGCCGCCGCAGTATTAGGACACGGTTCGGGTAGTTTCCGTAGTTGTTAAACACTACAAGACAAGAAACCCTACTTTCCTCAGATGGCGTAGGGTACATCTCTTTTACACGGGCTCCCAGCTGGTAACTGACAGACGACAGGTGGGCCATTTTCATTTATTGTCACAGGGATCGCTAAGATGGGGGACAGCGCAAGTCTACAGCCTCGTGGTGAGGTAGTGGGAGGCTCGGGTTTCTCGGAGGCAGGCTGGCTAGGTCTGATCCCCACTGTTGACCAGCAGTTATCTCCCACAACAGGAATGGATATCCCCGAAGTTTGGGCTGGGAAACTACCTTTCTACTCCGAACCAACAGGTGTATTTGGCGGAAATCTGGGTCTATCAGTGGGGGAGTTTTCCTCGGGTTACAACGCTTCCTTTACGGACCTTCTTGAACCCCAGTTTTTCGAGCCACAGATTGGGGTTACGGTTGATCTCACGGCTTCACAAGGGTTTTTTCCCTCCGATTTCTTGGAGGAATCCGACCAGATAGGATATTCGACTCTCGGGCTGGATCATGGCTTAGCCAACTCTTCTATTCCGTCGAACTTTCCCACCGAAAAGAAAAAGAACACCCCCACCTCACAAAAGGGGGAGCATTCACACAACACCCAGCACAGCTCGGAAGGTAGGCCGACGAAATCTATCAGGTGTGCTAAGGAAAGATCTGGTGCTGGGAGACTCGTCTTCGGGGAGGACGTGGCAATGAATAGGGTTTTGGATTTCTCAGAACGAGCAGTGGTGGGTTGGGTCAGAGGGAAAAATCTAGGCATGGCGTACCTCAAAAGTTGGGTTCACAACTATTGGCTTCCAGAGCTCACCAAGATGCCCCATATCAAACTACTTACCAGGGGATGGTTTGCTTTTGTATTTTCTTCTACGGCTGAGGTTGATTGGGTTCTTAAAAAGGTTTGGATCATTGATGCCACCCCGACCCTCCTCAAACGTTGGAAACCCACATTTGATGTGAAGCGTGAGCAGGTTGATGAGGAACCCATTTGGGGTTAGACTTTCGGGCCGCCCGATGCAGTTTTGGAATACCCATCGTTTTGAGGCAATTGGAAATCTTTTGGGCCGTTACCTTGAGGCAGGCATGTCTTTCGAAGTCACTAGGCTTATGACAGTGGCTCGCATACTGGTTCATATCAATCTACGGATGGGATTATATCAGGAGCTCCTTGTAGAATCGATCACTGGGGATTTTATACAGACCCTAGACTATGAGGTAATCCCATTCCGTTGCTATAGATGCCACGTCTATGGGCATGGTGTGGCACATTGTCCACCTATTTCCAAAGGAAAAGACCGAAAGACAAGGGGGACAAGCTCCTCCACCTCTCCCCCGCGAAAGAAATGGGAAACTCAACAGGGCGCAGGGGACAACAAAAAACAGACTCTACATAACATTGGTGATAAACGTTCAGCGAGACAGGGATCGGCCAGAGGATGAAATCGGGGCTTGGGGCAGTTTGTGCATTCGGTTGCAAGTCCTCTCTCCTCACCTTCCTTGGAACATCTCCTCCGACGCGATCATGAATTAACAGATATGTCAACTTTGGTTACTTCACATACTTCTTTGGATTCTTTCGCTCCTTTTGTTAGTTCCGATTCAACCTCTTTTACTTCGGGTGGGAAGTTGTTATCCTGTATCAGTCTGGCCTCCATTCACTGCCCTTTCTCCTCCTCCTCGTCGGTATTTTCACCTTCGCTGGTCACACCCTCCTTGNCTTATGTTTTCCCTTCCCCTTCCTCACAGGAAAATTTATTACCTACCACTCTCCCTTTTACCCTCGACACCCCCTCGGCCTCATTTGACTCCTCTTCTTAAGACAATGGAGTACGTTACCACCTTAGGAGCAGATCGGTGATCAAAGAGGACCCCCAGAAGCGTGGTTTTCTCTTGGCTTCGGTCAGGGGACTGGGGCCACTTACTCAGAGACATTCAGTGGGCAAAGACAGAGGTCGTAAATCACACTTATATCTGGCACAAGATCGAGCTAAAATTGATCTGGCTTCCGATACACAATCTTCGATTAAATGGTCGCTTAGAGCAAAGCTACCCCAGGATGGAGTTACCTCATGAAAATCCTTTCTTTCCACTGTCGGGGGTTGGCGAACCCCACTAAAAAATCGTCTTTACGAAGATTGGTTGAACTTTACTTGTCGGATATCATTCTACTTCAGGAAACTCTAGGGGAAAACTCTATAGTAGTCAAGATCTTGGAATCCTTACTCTCGGATTGGATGTTCACAACAATTGATGCTCGAGGACGATCGGGGGGATTGGCCACTAGTTGGAAGAAAAATAATTGTAAACTAGAGAATGCATGGGGCTTCTCCTCAGGGATTGACCTCACTATTTTCTCCATAGACCTGGATCGTCCTCTAACAGTCATAAACATTTATGGACCACACCAGGATAGGTAACTTTATTGGAACTCTATATCTGAATGCAACTAGTTCAAAAGAAAATATTTTATCCTTGGTGGTGACCTAAATTTCTCATTAGGTGCTTCGGAGGTTTGGGGTCCTAGGGCTGTACCAGACCCTTTAAACAATTTATTCCTAAAATTTATGGACCAGTGGGGGCTGGTGGATGTTGAACCTCAAAAACTCTCCCCCACCTGGTGCAACAGATGGGTAGGGTCGGATCGAGTAGCCAAACGACTGGATAGATTCCTTCTCACTGACGATCTTATGTATTCGTCAGCACTAGTTCCTCAATGGGTAACTTTTGGGGGAGAATCGGACCATCATCTGATTTTGTTCGAATTTGGGACCTCCACTAGAAGGTCGACAAGCCCCTTAAAATTCTTTGAGGGATGGCTAACTGATCCAACCTTCCTAGAACTAGTAAAGGAGTTATGGGTGAAATTTCCAGAACATTCCCAGACCCCAGCAGCTGTACATTTTGTCGAAAACTTAAAAGGACTCAAGTTAGCAACCAAGAAGTGGGCCAAAACAAAACAGCAAAAGGATGATCAGTCTCTAAAGGATATTGAACTGAAGCTAATTGAACTACAATATGGGACTGGTCGGGGCTACCTTAGCCAAGAAACAAAATATCTCCTTTATGGTTTGGAAAAACGACTCATGGTCATCCTAGATGAGAGGGAGGCACAATGGAGACTAAAGAGTCGAGCCCTACGGCTAACCTTCAGAGACGAAAACACAAAATTCTTTCAGTATTTTGCCAAAGGCAGAAAGATGGCCAACACTATTTGGAGCCTTCGGAATCAGAGGGGGAAGGAATTAACAAAGTACAATGACTTAGCCGACTTGGGAATTAATCACTTTAAGACACTCTACAAAGCCCAAGAGGAAACCTCTATTGCAGAAATTATAAAATTTACTCAGCTCTTTCCCAGATTTGTCGAAGAGGGTGAAGCTGGACATCTAACGAGTTCGGTCACTGAAAAAGAGCTGCTAGAAGTTATACACACTTTCCAAAAAGGGAAGAGCCCTGGTCCTGATGGGTGGCCAATCGAATTCTACTTAGGGTGCTTTGACGTTCTGGGACCTGATTTACTGCGAGTAATTGAAGAATCAAGGATAAAGGGTCACATACACAGTTCTATTAATGCTACCTTCATAGCATTGATTCCTATGTCAGACAACCCGACCTCCTTCGAAGATTTTCGGCCCATCTCACTATGTAACTATCTGTACAAGATTATCTCCAAGGTTATCAGTAGAAGGCTTAAGGCAATCCTCTCAAAACGCATCTCAGGGGAACAGTTCGACTTTCTTGAAGGCAGACAAATTCATGAGGCTATTGGAGTAGCACAAGAAGGTCTACACAGCATCAAATTAAAGAAACTGAGAGCAGTCGTGATAAAACTAGATCTTTCCAAAGCCTTCGATAGGGTAAATTGGTTATACATCAGAATGCTTCTGATTCATCTGGGCTTTGGACTAGATAATGGCATGTTTAAACTCGGTCTCCTTTTCCATACTACTTAATGGATCAGCCACATAATTTTTTCAAGCAGGGAGGGGAATTCGACAAGGCTGCCCTCTTTCCCCCCTACTCTTCCTACTTGTAGAAGAAAGCTTAAGTCGTTTCTTGTCAGAGGCCAAAGTGGGAGGACGTTTCTCTGGTATCAAAATCTCAGATGGGCTAGCCATTACCCATCTACTCTTTGTAGATGGCATACTAATCTTCTGCAATGGCTCGAAGAGGGACGCAGACTAATTATCAGAGGGGCTCACACTCTTCAAATCAGCAACGGGTATGCGCATTAATGCTCAAAAATCTAATATACTCTTCTCTCAGCTTGAGAATGAGGATATCCGATACTATTTGGACCTTCTCCCCTACTAATATCTGAATATGGAAGAAGGCCTCAAATACCTTGGTTTCCACTTAAAGCCAAACGATTATAGGAAGAATGACTGGATGTGGCTGCTGGAAAAGTTTGAAAAAAGATTAAAAGTTTGGAGCAATAAATGGTTATCAAGGGCTAGACGACTAGTACTAATAAAGACGGTTTTGGAAGCAATCCCAGTATACTGGATGTCCCTCTCATGGATCCCAAAAGGAATACTAGAAAAATCAAGAAAAATGTCCTTCTCATATCTGTGGAGGGGAAAATCTGAAAACCGAGTTTTTCCCTAGGTATGCTGGGAAAGAATTGTGAAACCAAAGGCCTTGGATGGCTGGGGGTTAAAAACATTTTTCTCTTCTCAAAAGCCCTGGCAGCCAAATCTGTTTGGCGTTTAATTTCGACAACAAGTCTGTGGACCAAAGTGACTCAACAAAAATATGTGGGCCCACTCTCTCTTATAGAATGGATCAGGAGACCTGGATCCAGAACTTCAGGGATATCAGTAATGTGGAAGGCAGTTCAACGGGCCTTTGATGTGGTTGGAAACTCCCAAGCTTGACAAGTAGGATCTGGAAACTCACTCAGAATTCGACGAGACCCTTGGGCAGGCTGCTCGAGGGAACACCTTCTCCCATACGACATCTGCACAACTTTAGAAAGGAGTGGCTATATCCACCTTGCCCAAATAGTTGATCCCACCCACACAACTTTGTGGCAACAAGGTTGGAAATCGGGGAGAAATTTGGAGCTCAACGACCCCCAATCTATAATTTGGGACCAATATCTCCTTGCCCTAAGGAAGGCAAACATATGCTTATCAGATGAAGAGGATGAACTCTGACCCATGAGGTATTTATACTCCCAAATCAAGTTATGTACTACTCAGCATAGCACCGGCACAACAAGAAGAAAAATGATAGTGGAAGAGATTGTGGAAGATAAAAACCCCAGCGAAAGGTAAGCTCTTGGTATGGTCTATTCTAGAAAACAAAGTTCCCACCTGGGATAATCTACAAAAAAAACTTTTTTACGAACCAAGTTTGTGCTCCCTCTGTCGTTTACAAGAAGAAACGGTGGATCACTTATTCATGCACTACCCCTTCTCCAGATCTGTCTGGTTGGAAGCCTCCACCTTAAATCTCGACGTTGGCAGATGGCAAGGAGCTACCTTCGAAGCAGCTCTACAAGATTGGTTAAAACCAACAACCCCAAATTACTTAAAAGCTCTGCCACTGCTAGAAGCCTGGGGGATCTGGATCGCCAGAAACAATACCATCTTTTGGGATGTCCCACAATCTTCACTAAGGGTGGCCACAATTTCCTTAAGTATTTCAAATCAATTAAAATCTAGACATCGCTCGGGATAGGGCACGAGTCGAGCTCATCGAGAGGAACTGATCGATAAACGGAGACCTTAGGCATACTTTGATGGCACCGCCTCGGGTGACCAACTCCACTTTGGGGGGGCTTAGGCATACTTTGATGGCACCGCCTCGGGTGACCAACTCCACTTTGGGGGGGTAGGATGCTTATATCTAACAATCCACACTTTTTCCACCTCTGAGTCGGGTTGGGGCCTGGTACAAACAACTATGCCGATCTACAAGCCTTAAAACTTCTACTCCTTTTTGCGGAAGAAAAGGGTGTAACCAAACTACAAGCTTTTGGGGACTCTTTGATCATTATACAATGGGCAAAACAAACGCAAATTTGTCACATAACTAGACTCAGACCCTACCTAACAGAAGTATTGAGGACCATTGTTACTTTTGACACTTTCTCTCTCACACACATTTATAGGGAAAGAAACTCCTTGGCTGATCAGATATCCAAAGAAGCATCGCAGCTAGAATTTGGAAGCTGGCATATCACATAACATACAGAGGACGGCAGCCTTGATTATTATAGGCCTTTCCAGGGAGAACAAGCATAAAGAAGTACAGTTGATAGCTACTTTTGGGAAGCTAAACAGGAACACAATGTGTATAACTGAAATTCTATTTTTGAAACTCACTCATTTTTCTATATCTAGACAGCTTCGGGGTGGATGTCCCTGCACAGTATGTTTTATTGTAATGAAGTCATTCTGAATGGAAAAAACACAGAAATGTAAAAGACACTACACATAAAATATATATTTTCGTTATCCTTATAGCAAATATATATCTGCGAATGTAATTTTATACCCTTTTTTAATAAAATTACGACTTTTTTCCTTAGAAAAAAACTACAAGCTATTGAATAAATAATTTCAGAAAAGGAACAGGTAAATATAGTACTCAGTGGCCTTCCCAAGACATGGGATGCATTTTCCGCAAGCATGAACATAAGAAAGGAGTATCCCACATTTGAATAACTTTGGACTTGTTGTGCACAAGAAAAATCAAGGATTAACGCAAAAGAAAAATCCCAAAAGAAATATGATGATCAAGCCTTCACAGCAAAATTCAAGAATTTCAGGAATAAGAGGAAGTTTGGCTTAAGGAAGAAACCAAATCAAGAAAAGGATATGTCAAAAATATAATGTTTCAACTGTCGAAAATATGGTCACTATAGGAACCACTATCTAGAGTTAGAGAAAAGGAAGGAAACAGACGAAGAAACAATTGTCGAAGAAAGGGAACCCTCAAATAAAGCCAAGCACAATAAAACAGACTTCTTCTTCTAGTCAAAGTGACAATATTCTTCTATAACATAGTTCATGTGCATACCATGTTTACATAGTTCCTGTACATATCATGCATATGTATTTCTTAGAAGAAAAGATGGTCAGTGAAACACTACCTATGGAAGAATAATAAGATAAGGATTGCTATTACGATGACTACAAGAAGATGAAGTACGTTGACAAATTCCTGAGGAATCTATTATATAAGTAACAACTACCAGATAGGACAAAATCATAATCAAACTTGAAGAGACCCAGAAGGAGTCAAATCGGAAATAAGTCAATAGTCAAGAGGAAATTAGAATAAGACTTGTGACACTTTGCAGAAGGCAATAAGGATGCAAATGGAAGCATGGACTTTCTTAGATGGAGGGAGTTGATTAAAGAATTCCAAAAAAAGAGCATGCATTCATGCATGAAGCCGGGATTAGGAGGGAGCTAATCCTAAATTATATGATCCATTGAAGAATTTGTGAAGATTATGAATTATCTGTCCATGTTACATTTGAAAGTATCATCCATGATAAGTAGCACATGTTCAGTTTGACTTGAGAAGAAGTCTTCTTTGAAAAGAAGTCTTAAGTATCCTTGGTTGTCCATCTACATCCATTTTCCTATGATGAAAGGAAGAAGTTGGAATATTCAGGAAGGAAGGGCATGGAATCTATAGAAAACTCCATGGACCCAAAAGCTAAAGAGGAACATGAGGAAGAACATGAAGATTCCAAGAAATAAAGAAAATCTAGAAAACCAATTATTATACTGAGAATCATAAAACTACCAGCTTCATTTGAACCCACTAGAAGCAATCAACCAGAAGAAATGGAATTTGTGATGAAGAACAGTGTATGTAAGAAAATGTGAAAAAGATTTGTGAATGGAAGCATTGTGAGATTCATAACTAGAGGTTCTTCCAAAATGAGGGAGAAGACTATGACGACAGCTTGTTCCAGTAAACCGGATACACCTCTTGCAGTATCCATGGATTGAAATTTACATGTAAAAGATTGTTCTTCCCAATAAAGAAAATTGAGAAAGAAACTTATACCAAAAAGATACCCATGTATGCAAATGGGAGAAGACCTTGTATGGACTCAAGCAACTTGATGCAGAGTATCTCATATACAACAGAAGTGTGGCAAAAACTTCCTATGACAAAGAAAGTGTATCAAAATAGTTACACAGAAGTCTGGGATGGTGGACTACAAATCCATGGCTAATTCCCATGATAACATATCTGAAGAAGTTGATGAGACTATAATCCAGTAGACTCGTCTTTGCATTGACAATTGATTGGATCGTTAATGTATTTGGAGAATACTAAGTCAGATATTTGTTTTCTGGGACATTTAAATTATGACATACAGTTGCATGAATTTATCGATTTGGATTGGGCAAGGAGTGCAGATGACATAAGTGCTACTTGGATATGTTTCAGTTTGATCATTGCCATGATGTCATGGGCTAGCAAGAAACAGAAGTATGTTGCAATCAGCACTACAGAAGCAGAGTATATTGCATCTTTTGATGCTTGTACAGAAGCAATGTGTCTCCGTAAGTTGATTTATGGACCGTCTGATCAAGTGTTGAATTCAACCATGATATATTGTAATGATCAGAGCTATGTGAAGATTTCAGATAAATTGGTGTCCCATGACAGGCCAAAGTACATTAAAATCAAGCATTATATTCTTTGTGATAAATTCCATAAGAGAGAAGTGGTTCTCCAATATATCTCCACAGATGAGAAGATAACAGATATTTTGGTAAAGCCTCTATCCAAGATGAAAAGTTTGTGTACTTAAGAGACATGTTGGGGCTCGTAGAGACGACTTCCTTATTGAAAAAGGAAGTGATTACTCTGAGGTTGGGAGGGAGCACTGATATGTTGTTGATTTATGGACATTCATTTTCTAGTTCGGAAGATGGTCCAGGATGGGCAGTTCCTTTCCAGTTCGGAAAATGGTTCGAGATTTTTGACGGATAGGCATTTTCTAGTTCGAAAAATGGTCCAGATCGGACAGTCATTTTCGTAATGAAAATGCCCCGATAGATTGTTGATGTACCATAAACATCGATTCCCCTTTTGGCCAGTGTGGGGGAATGATCTAGGACATTCATTATTCTTGGCAATCACTCTGAGTAGTGGTCAAATAGAATCGTCCACCTCATCGGGAAGTCATTCTTTCGAAGTTCATAGTTGTGAACAGTTTCGAAGAATGGTCTGTTTTGGAGGTTGGTGCAGGACAATCATTTCCATAGGAATGGTCTGGATAGTCATTCCCTAGGGCAGACTCATTCTTTTCAGGTTGCATTGTGATTAGTGTCGGAAGAATGGCCCAGTTAGGTGAATGGTCTAGGTTTAGCAATCAGGGACAGGAATTCCCTAGGGCAGACTCATTCTCTCCAGGTTGCACTATGATTAGTGTCGAAGGAATGGTCCAGGCTCAAAAATCAGTGACAATTATTCTTCTATGCTTGGGAAGAATAGTCCAGATAGCCCATGGTTGATGTTTTACTTTATGAGGGAAGATGCTCTTCCAAATCTCACAGATGTGAGTGGAAGAATGGCCCAAATGAATCAGTTTGTATCATAATATTATTATGCAGGTTGATATCAGATGATATGGTTGTTGTGGAGACTGTATGTCTATGGACAGTAGTTGTATGCCACTGTGGTGGATGTGTTCCACTGGTTGTGACTATGTGTCACTAGTTAGTAGTCTTGTGCTACTAGGTGTGGTTGTGTACCACTGGATATTAGTTGTGTACTACTATGGATAGACACAGTGATGTTCTATTGAATGGCATTGTTCTAATTGTCATGGAGACTATCACTAGTGTTGGAGATGATTACCAGCTAGATGAATAGTCAATATGCTAATGGTCCAAGATAGTCGTTATTCTAGGACATATGTCAAGATTAGAAGAATAGTCCTTGTAGCCCATGGCATGGATTCCATCATTTGTTGGAACAGTTATTCTTCTAGGACATATGCTCGGATTAGAAGAATGTTTCTTGTATCACTCTGTGGAGTGAGTGATTTATTCAGCATCATGCCCAATTACTCAGATGGAGTATGGCTTCGAGAGATGATGCAGTTGATGCTATCAGATATTGATAGTGATGATGGTGCTCAAGATTTGACCATGAGATAGTGTATGTGGCTATGATGATGCTATTGGTTGAATGGTATGTTTGTGCTCAAGACCATTCCCTTTAATACCTCCCTAGCTAGGAGGGAGTGTTGATATTATGGTAGTTGCGGGAGGTATTAACCTCTACATGTAACCCTGACGAGACTAGAATATTTCAGGAAGCAAGAGAAACCCTAAAACTTTGGATAATAACCCTAGGAGACAAGTCGGCTCAAGAGAATATTTATTATTGAGTTATTAGCCTCCATAAGTAGAAGTCATCCCAATTAGGTCACTTGGAGGACTATAAATAAGAGGGCTCTAGAGCTCATTTTTCACTCTCACCCTCACAACTGCATAAGGACAAGTGGTGTGCATGACTGGAGGAGAGTTGCAATTGCAACATTGGTGACTTGGTCTTTGGTTATGGTTGGACTTTCTGCCTAGTTATGGTTTGGACTTTCTATTTGGTATGTTAACTCTGGAGAGAGGTATGCTACCTTGGTTGGCTATTGGTTTTAGGGTTTGCTTCTGGAATTATTCTCTCTGTCAAAGTTAAGGTGCTCGGGGGTGGCATTTGTGCCTATGGTTGGGTGACAATATTGAGATGTTTTCTATGGTGAAATGAGCACACCTATTTTTCTAACACAAATGAGTTCATCAAATCAAGGATGAAGACAGAGACGGAGCCAAAAAGGATCGGAACTAGTTCTCAGTCCAATAGTTGATCCTCATTCTCAAAGAAGATTGCAAACGAAAAGAGTAGAAGCTAATTCAGAGTCCAATAACTATCTCTTTTCTTAGCAAAAGATCCAAGACAAAGCCAAAGGAAGAAGTTGGTTGTTGCAGTGCGGAGTTGTGTGTACAATGATTCTATGTTCATTTGAGCCTTTGTATTATGTCATTAAGAGAAACTCATAAGGAATCAAGCAAAGCCTCTAATTGATGTTAGGTTTCTAGGGAAAAACTTATGTTATTTTTTGCATGTTCATTGATTGTGTCATTCTCTGTTGGCATTCTTCATTGGATTAGGAAACAATAACAAGTTAATTAGAGCATGGGGAAAATTAAAATAAATTGCACAACAAATCAAAAAATAAACAATGCATTTGTTGTGATACATTGTTTAGTGGGATACCTGCTACAATGTACACATTTGCAAAGTTCAAAAAGGATTTGTGCATCTTGTAGTTTTTTATACCAATTTAATTAGCCCTATCAAAAATAGTACATATATTTTCTCCTTGGAAAATAGATCTCTAGGAGACCTTCGAGCACTTGCCCTCATTCCAAGGATGGTAAATTGGATAGACATAGAGTGACCTGCATGGCCATAGAGTGACGTCTGTTGAAATTGGATAACAAGGTCTTCACCATGCATGGCATCCTAGCATGGAGGACAATGAAACTTATTCAGCAAAAATTGTACTTAGGAAAAAGTACATTAAATGGGTTATATTTTAATTTTGACTTAATGAGTACTTTTTATAAAGTTAAAGTGAGAAATAATTTAAGTTGTGGTCTTTTAATCTTGACCATTGATCTCATAAGGTGTATGAGGATCAATCTTGGCCCTCCATCCTTTTGGAGATAAGGTTTCTCACTTGCTCATTGAGTAAAAAGGAGATCGACTTGGAGAGGGGTGCATTATGCACAAGAGAGGAAATTCTCTTAAGAGAGAAAGAGGAGAATTGCTTGAGGGTTTGGAGAGAGAGTTTGCAGGGAGACAGAGGAGGCTTGTACACTGAGATTGGCACACATCTTCAACATTGTAGAGGTATTTTCCTACATATCTGATCAGGAGGATTTGCAGAAGGGGGTCATACATTTGTTGAGGAGGTTTTGTATTTGGCTAGGATAATTTTATTGTAAGAGATATCTATATTTTCCTGCTCAAAAATAATAAAATCCAAATCCGTTGCACTGGTTTTCCCTCTGGGGTTTTTCCAGGGACGAATTGTCCAAAAAATTACTTGTGTACATGTGATGTGATTGTTGTTATCTTTTATTTTTAAGTTCTTGGTTATTATTTTATGTTGTGTATTATTTATTTGTGAAGAAAACCTGGCAATATCAGTTAACAGAAAAATTAATTGATTTATTGAACTGGGTTTGAAGAAAATTCACATGGTATAAGAGTAGGATTGTTGAAGAAACAACATTACATTCAGATCTGCAACACAGAAGTTCAGATCTGCAACAGATAAGTTCAGACCTGCAACACAGAAGTTCAAATCTGCAATAGATAAGTTCAGACCTGCAACACAAAAGTTCAGATCTGCAACAGAGAAGTTCATATCTGCAACACAAAAGTTCATATCTGCAGCAGATAAGTTCAGATCTGCAACACAGAAGTTCAAACCTGTAGCACAAAAGTTCAAATCCGCAACATAGAAGTGTAGATCTGCAAAGGAAAACATAGATCTGCATTAGTGGAGTTTATATCTGTAAAACAAAAGGGTATATTGCAGCACAGAATCATTTTCAGAAATGTCCTTGACCTAGAGAATGGAGGATAGGCTTTAGAGTGCTCAAAACTTTGTCCCCTGGAAGGAAAGGGTCACTATGGTTTTCGATGTCAATGATGTCCTTGACCATGTTGATGATAACGCTGCAGCTCCCGCAAATGCAGCTGCATTGGTGACCTGGAAGAAGGGTGCAGCTAAAGCCAAGAGCATACTCCTTGATGGTGTAAAGGATCACATAATCCCTCACCTCATAGGGGAAAAGTCCGCTAAGGAGATGTGGGTTGCCTTAAATGACCTTTACCAGAGTAAAAATGAAAATAGGGTGATGGTGCTTAGGGGGAAGGTGTGGTTCACTACCTTACTTGACTTACACAGATCAGGGATGACCTAGGCGCAGTAGGTGAGAAAACTGAAGAGTCTGAGTTGGTATGTGTGGCACTGAATGGCTTTTTGAATTCATGGGATGTGTTTGTGCGTGGAGTTGTAGCTCGGGAGAAACTCCCTAATTGGCAACAATTATGGGATGATTTTGTGCAGGAGGAGATCATACTTGGTTAGTCTAGCGGATCTTCATCTTCACCGCAAATTTTGGATGAAGAAGGCTTGGCTCTTGCAAGTAAAGGCAAGGGCAAGCAGAAGAAAAAGAAGAGTGGAAAGAAAAGCATCGACTTTTCAAAAGTCAAATGTTTCCAATGTCACAAGATGGGACACTTTGCCTCACAGTGTCTAGAGAAGAAGAAGAAGAACCAACCGCAAATGGCATCTCCAACAACAGTGGATGAGTTTTCCAAAAGCTTCGAGAAGGATTTTTTCTTCATAGCTTGTATGTCTAGTGCAGCAGTCTCAGACATGCGGTTTGTGGAAAGCGAAACATCTTGTCGTATGATAGGGCACAAGAAGTTTTTCACTAGGCTACAAGAGGGAGGTGTGAATCTGGTTATAGAGCTCGGAGATGGCAGGCACTACAAGGCGCAAGGGGTTGGTACAGTTTTGTTTCAGAGGGAGTCGGGTAAACCACTCCGGTTTGTTGACGTACTATATGTTCTGAGGTTGAAAAAGAACCCCATCTCGGTCTCTACTCTTAAGGATAAAGGGTATGAGTTCAGCTTCCATAATGGAAGGGTGTTCGTCGGGCCAACAAGGTCAAGTGAGAAGATGGACGGGATAATTGGGGTTCGAGAAGAGGTGTACAAGCTTCAATTTCATCCAGGGAGAGCATTATTCAGTACAACCACAGACATGGAAGAGTTGTGGCATAGGAGGATGGCGCACATACACTTTGGTGTGTTGGGGCACTTAAGATAGGCAGTCACAGGGTTGCCTAAGTTCACAGCAGAAAGGCATGACCCTTGCAAGGGTTGTGCAATGGGAAAGTATGCCCGAAGACCATTTCTATTGAAATAATGTAACTGCGAAGAGCATTCTTATTATTATTGTTATTTTATTATTAGGATTAATCCACATTGTGGATTAATCATGTCCATAATTGTATAAGGACCAAATCCCCTTTTGTGGATTGGTCATCGAACAATTATAAAGGGCAGAATAAGAAGTCGACCCGACAGTTATTATTGAAGACCCGGAATTAAATAAAGGTCGGTTTACCCACCTAGAGTGAGAGGTCGGCCCTGCCAGTGAAACCCTCTCACACGTGCCAATCTTGTATAAATAAGAGGCTAGCACCTCACTTCTAACACACAACTCACTTGCTCATTCTCTTATGAGGCAAGCTGCAATTACCAATTGGAGAGAGGGAGAAGAGTGGCACATCTCTTGGGGAGGACTATCTGTATTGGTTTGAGTTATCTCTTGATCGTTGTATAAGCTATTTATGATAAGGAAGTTTTTGCTGGGTTTTCTTCCCCTAGAGGGTTTCCCAGGAT
>SNQJ01S0062004.1:41690-52232 GCA_010110895.2 Picea sitchensis | reverse complement strand
CTGACCATGAGGGGGAAAAATTTTCAAAATTCAAGACCAAAAAATGCCAAAAATCATGCAATTTCACTACTTCAAATGCAAGGACATCCCCAAACTAAGATAAAGCAAGAAAATAAAACTTTTTATTCTAAAGATAGCTAAAAGAAATAGAAGATCTATATAAAACAAAGCAACCCAAAAAAAAATTCTCTTTTAACCCGAATTATTCAATAAAAGAAAAAGAAGTTCTTTCACCAAACAATCCTAAAGAAAAAACGATGCCTTGTAACTAAAAGACACTCAAAGAAAGAGACCAAATATTTCAAAAGAAAACAAAGCAAAAATGAGGTAAATATGGTTGAAATCAGATTCAAATTTTGTCAAGTAGACTGTAATCGAACCCAACAAATCACCCCAGAACCATATCACAGATCTGGGCAGGGAAAACCACCAAAACAATTTTTTTTCACAATCTTCGCAGGCTGGAAGACTAACACAATGCATAAATCCTTGATCGCCATAGGCCATATATGGGTAGGGTTTGGAGTTTCCGCATTGGTCTAAATAGGTAAGGTGCGTAAATCCTAAGTCGTCGCATTGTCCCTCAAAGCAGGGTGCGGAAATTAAACAAAAATTAAAAATTAAGAAGGTTTTCCAATGAAGTTAAACAGTCAAAGAGTCAAGATGGATCTCCTAGTGACTCAGAAAATAGAAACCAATAAATCAAAGCAAGAAAGAAAGACAAAGTAGGAAAACAATCTGATCCCCAGTGGAGTCGCCAATTTTGTTGTTGGATAAATCAGTAAATGCGGACATAAACTAATATCCCTAGATCCACCAAGATCTAGAACAAAACAAGACAAGACATGACACTTTCCCTAAGTTACAATCATTGAATTCACTACCAAATAAGGAATGGATGGCATAACTTTAGATATCACTTCCTTATATCTTTGTTGTCCCTGCTTCGCTCTGGTTCTCTTGTGAAATCAAATCTACAATAACACAAACCAACCAAAGCGAAAGCAACAATAGTAGATTCAATGAAAACCTAAACATGTGATCAAGGAGTCATGTAATAAAATGCTAATGATTTTATGGGAAAGAAACATGCCACTGTATTATATAATATGGAAGAAAGATACAACCAGATGCCTTGATGTTGTTAGGTTCCTTCCAATAGTCCCTTGCTTCCCACACACTTCTACTCCAATGGATCTGAGACTGTGTATCTGATAGCTACTCACAATCTATCTTGACAAAGCAAAGCTTCAAAGCCAACATAAATTTCCCAAGCTCAATCCAACTCAAACCCTCATCAAGCTAACTTTCTCCATGAGAGCTCCTCTCCTTTCATAAGCTGAAGAGGATAAGGTGAGGAGGTTAGGATGATCCCACTAAATCATGAAAGAGAGTAAGACCCAAACCATTTGGAGGCCACCTCACCATAGAATATTCTCCTTCTAGAAGCATCGATAAGATGCTCATTTTTCCCACGTATGAAGGCTACCGCACCCTAGCTATAGTGCAGCCTGCAAAAACTCCGCAACCTAGCTATAGTGCAACCTACAGAAATCAGGCATTTTCGCACCCTGTGTATATAGCAGCCTATGGAAATCCTCCTTAATAGGGTTTTTACAAAGGAAAATGCAACTTCTTCTCTTAGGGAAAGTTCTTCTCCCTTCTTTCTTTAGGAATTTAGGCCACTGACCCCTCTTAAGGCAACATATAGGTTTACATCATTAACGGTCATAAGGGTGACAAAAATAATGTGTAACACAATGTCTAGTCAATCTATAGTGTCAGAAATAGTTCTTGCATGGGCTACTTAGCCTTTCAAAGTGCCAACAATTTATGTCCCTATGACCCCTTTTCTTGCAAAAGAAATAAACCAAAGATACTATTCCATACCTTTTCAGTTTGTTATGATGCTTGCCATCTTGGTTTCTTGGCCCCCTAAGAGTTGGAGAAAATATACAGGGTAGAATCATATATGTGTTACCTTATTCCAAGCCTCTACAAGAAGATTTGAGTGGCTTGTTGCACACTCATTTTCCAACTACCTTTTCCTCCATGAGAATGGCTTCTTTTTCAATTCCTCTTTCCTTGACAAAGGTGGTTTGAGCTTAACTTGTGAAAAATTATTGTCCATTAAATCGTAGACCTTCATTCTTGGGCCTCTAATGAGCTACAATGGGGATCATAATCCCTTGGCCTTCCTTGTCTTTCCCTTGCCATCATAGCCCATTTTCCTCATGAGCTTGGAACTAACGCCGCTAGTGTGCTTTTCCATTTCACCAAAGTTCTCTTGATGAAGGGTCTTGAAAGGTAATGTTACCATGCTTGACTCTATCATAGTGTTGGATTCTATAGTGACAATGGAAGGGGCTTGCTTGGTCTCTTGGAATACTACTTGTATCTTCTTCAAGGCCTCTTCCTTCACTACCAAATCATGGTATAATTGAGTAGTCACTTCGATGAACCTCTCCTATTGATAATTATCTAGTTGAGTGAATTTCTCCTCCAATTGAAAGAGATGCAATTTTCTCCTATCTAATTCTTTCCCTTATGGTGGTGAAGGGATCCTAGCATTTGTTAAGTTATTTTTCTAGCTCATCTAATTTCTACCTCCAACACTAAATTTCCTCTTGGATTCTCCTATTGAAGTCTCTCAACTCTTCCAACTTCTCCCTCTTCAAATATTTTCCCATGGAAGTTGCTTCAAGGTTTTTAATGAACCTGCTTTGATACCTTGTTATCTGTAAAAGGTAGGCTTATGGCATGTATGTTTCATCAACATGTATCTTCTACAAAAATAAAAGTTTGTTCTATGTTATAAGTGCAACTCTGAGTGAAAACCTTCTCAGTTGCTCATCATCAATAAACAAATAGTCATATGTTCCTAGATTGGATCACTGCTTGGTTCACTTTCTATGGAAAACCAAGACCAATCAATGGACAAAAAAACAATTATGTTTTCATAATTTTCATTGTGCCAATTACAACTCGACAGTTAGTCAAATACAATGGTATCTGACATAATACTATGTTCAAGAAAATAATAACTCTATAATGATAGAAATTTGTGGTCTTATATGTGCACACATAATGCCAATCACACATTTGTTCGTTCCTTCAACTAACAAGATGCATGGCTATAGGTAACATTATTTATCCTGGTGTGTTTACATAACACTCAAAAAAAAAATAGATACCAATGATTTATCATTGGGTAGAGATTTCAATGCATGTAGGTGACAGTCACAATTCATACCCATTCACAATATTTATTCCACGAGGATACAAAGCATGGTTGTAAGTGTTATTTCTCATCATGCATCGATTAACAATGATACACATGTTTAGTGTATTCTTACTCACTGGTAGGAAATTTACATATGGTCCACGACTCAACAACATTCTTCACTCATCATGGGACAAACTCAATTTCTTCATCTCCTTTGATCATCAAGCAGATTGCTTCTTTGAGATCTCATCTTTGTTACTTCTCTTCTTCATTTCCTCCTTTCTTTTATATGCAATTATCTTCTTCAGTAAACCATTCATTTGTACTGCACTACCTTGGAAGTCCAACCATCACAATGATTCATTACAACTTCTAAAGGAATTTTGAACATTTTCTCAACTTTTCCCAAGAAAACCAACTAAATGGTTATTACAAAATTAAAAAAAAAATGGTGAGGATATAATTCAGATCGTAAATGGATTTCATCTCTGCAAATGGATTAACACCATCAACAACCAAATAAATCTTAATATTATGAGGTCCATATCTAAATATGGGTCATTTTCCCTCAATATCCACAAATGCAAAACTATCTACAACCATAGGCATAGCACCATCTTTGCTCCTCATTCATTGTTAAAAACATGGAATGATGGGGATATTTCCAAGAACCTCATGGGGAGCATTCTATGTGACCTGATCAACATGATACCTATTATAATTTTACATTTGGGGCATTACTTCAAATATGTTTTCCCTTCTCCATAATATATCATGTAATCATTAGGATAAGCATCAATTGTTTGATACTCCAATCCTATATCTTGTGTAAGGGTACACACTTGTTGGAATAGGTGAGGAAAAGTATTTGAGTCTAGTAGGAGAATATTAGCTAGTAATTTAAAACAAACAAAAACAAAATATTTTCAAATACTATTGGTTGCATCTTTATTATAGTGAATGAAAATGATCATGAAATGAAACATTTATATATCATTTTATACCTTAGAATATGTGTGAAAATGTGTTTTAAACACCATTCAAAACCTTCAAATTCAACAACAAGAAAATGGTGGACATAAGACTTGTCTTTGACACTTTATATAAGAATGTATTTGATAGATCAATAAGAGGGTACACTTTATATAAGAATGTATTTGATAGATCAATAAGAGGGTTATCAAGAACACTAACATTATCATCCATGGGTTCAGAGGTGTCATGAATCAAACTATGTATCCAATCATTCACTAGTATATCATTATCATTATTTTCCATTATATTATATCCTTCCCCAAGGTTGTCATTAGTGAGCATAATATCATGAACTTCATTTCCTTCATTATAGACAATATTATTTCATGGCATGTTGATCTTTGTGATTAAAAACCTACAGATATTATTAGTATATTTCAATATAAATAAATATATATTAATCTTAGAAAAAACATGTGTGGATCATTTTATCACCGGATAATAAAAGCCCCCTAATAAGTGCTAATATTTTTAATAATGTTTTTTAGCTACCAATAAAAGAATTATTCTTTACTTCATACATTTGAATTTTTTTCATGGGCAATAGCATTTGTAATCCATACCATTCAAAGTTGTTTTTTCAAACTAGGGTTTTTGGAAGTGTGATAATGTTCAAAATCATCATATTTATCATAATTGATATCATCAATCTAGGCCCTAATTCTTTTTTAGAATTTTCTCAACTTCTCTCTACATTTCTTGTGCATTGGCATCGCGCCTATTGGACATTTCTTAATTGAGTTTAGTGGAGAATAATATTTCACTGAATAGTAGATACAATAGTAGATAAAGGTACAAAATATTCCCTTTTTAACAAAAATACTTTGCTTCCTTTTTAACCTATGTATTATGTTTATGATATTTCACTTTTCTGTGTTTAACGTAATTACTATATATCCTTTATTAACTATTCTTTTTTCTATAATTGTGTACTAATTTTATCTTTTTTATCTATAGAAAAACAATGTTTTTTTTACACATTTAGTTCACTAGCATTAATTATTCTTTTTTCTATAATTGTGTATTGATTTTATCTTTTACATCTATAGAAAACAATGTATTTTTTACACATTTAGTTCACTAGCATTACGATGTGGAGACAATTGAATCGATGTCTTAATATCAACAAATCAACATTTGCAACGTTGATGGGCTAAAAGGGAATGGTAATGAATAATGGAGTGGAACAAGGAAAACGTCTTAATATCAACAAATCAACGTTTGCAACGTTGATGGGCTAAAAGGGAATGTTAACGAATAATGGAGTGGAACAAGGAAATCAACAAACCCATCATGATTATGCGACGTTTATAAGTCGTGTTTGTGAAAAAAAATTGTAAAATTAACATTATAATAAATATCGTTTTTTAACTCCAAATATAATATTGTAAATGATTATAGCTAACTCAAAAGGATTCAAATAAGATACCCACTAACATAGAACTAGCTAAATATCCAAAAACATTAATAACAATTTATTAAACTAACCTTTTTAACTTATTTATTTATTATATAAAATAATTTATTTAATATATAATTAAAACATATTAACATTTTAACTTTTTACTTGCCATTAAAATTAATTAATTTTAATGTAAACATTACTAAATATATTTTCATCTTCATTGAACATCCAACATTGACATAACTTTAAATCTACATTTAGTAGAGACATACAAAATTAAAGGAAGTATTCCAATGAGAAATAGAAGAAAGTATATTTCAAAAGGATTTCTTAAGTGGCAAGTCCCCCAAATGTCCTCTATTAAATTATGTGGAAATAAAATAAATATTGTACCATCTTCAATAGAAAACTTGTGATGTGCAGTTTCATTGAACCTTAACATGTACACTAAGGGAATAAAAAGAGTTAAGTTTACATTATTGTTAATATAATCTTTATGTTTCAAAAAATAAAAAGATTCGTTTAATTTTTTTTTTAAATGAAACTCATCATTTACATAATGTATGTAAGAATAATTAATATTTTATATAGTGTATTTCTTATCCCTTGGGATACAAGGTTGATTAATATCTTACAAAATCCCAGTTATACAAAAAGGTTCATTGACTATTCAGTCCACATATCACTTTGATATTTGTGCAATATATTAATAGTAATTATTTCCTTATTTTAACCTTAACATTTTATAATAATTTTAGTCTGGAATCTAACTCTGCTAACATTAAATCATATGTCTGGGAAGCTCATTACTTTAATGTTTTCTCAAAAGGTGGATTGCCTCTTTATAAATTATTTATCAAAGAAAATTGGAGAAATAGTTACGTTAACACACATATCTGACACCTGATTATCATGATCCAATAGAAACATCATGAATATTCTCTTGGCAATTTTCAATTAATCTAAAATATTGGTTGAATAGCTCCTCACTTTAAAAGTAAACTGTCTCAGTTCAATCATTACAATTTTTTTAAGTATAAGAATTAAAAATTATAAGATAGCTATGATTCGAGGCTTATTATTGTTGAATTTCAATTATAAATCATTTAAGTTAGCTAAACTTATTTTATGGAATCTAATCTTTCTAGTTGTAATGAAGTGGATCCCAAGTTTGATCTGTACAAATTGCAGAGTAGAGTTGAAAAGCTATTAGTGATTGTCAGTGAGTCTTGATCAGCAATGATTAATATCCCCAATGCATTTTACTATGGTCAATATGGTTAATGAAATTAATGATTAGTGGTTAGGGTTAATAAGTCAAGAGATTAGTGAGTTAGAAGTTTAGGGGTCAACGGGGTTAGTTAATTAGAAGGTTAGGAAATTTATGGATTAATTGTTAATGGGTTATTCGTTAGGGGGTTATGGGATTAGGCCCTACATGATTAGTAAGTTAGTAGTGTAGATTATCTTGAAAATGAAATGAAGAATCATTAACATATAAAATAAACATATAGATACAATAAAAACCAAATTTTATCACTTAAAGAATGGAAAAAAATACTATGCAAATCATACTCTCAATTATTTCTAAGAATGGATGTGTCTATGATGTTTATTTATAAAAATCCTTTAACAAGATGTCGAAACTACATTTTATCATAAATCCAAAATCCTAAGAGATAACTGAGATGCAAGAACCTTAATCCTAACCTGAAGTTAGAGTTGAATTTGAACATTTTTTCTAAATGAAACTGAGCTATACAAAAAAACGAGTCTCGTCAAGACCATAACCTTGTTCTCGTTGCTCTATTTTTTTTTCCTTCTTTATCTCATTGAAAGAGAATATGTTGTTGAGTCCTAGTGCTCTTCTAAAGGCATTAAAATTGTGAAAAATGCATGGGAAGGCCTTGCAAATATGTGTGGAAAGTTTTGAACCCCAAAACTATGAGCATCAATACCATTTCTTAGGCAAACCACCTAGATTAGTGAGCATCTATGAGGTTTGTGGGTTAGTGAATTAAGGTTCTAGAAGGTTAGAGGGTTAGGGCTTGGTGGGGTTAGTCGATTAGGAGGTTTCATGGTTGTGGGTTAGGGGGTTTAAGGGTTATTTGTTAGTGGGTTATGGGATTAGAGAGTAGGTTGTTAATAGATTATTGGATAGAGTAGTGGAAAATCAACGATTCAGGGGCTAGTGGGTTTTTGGGTATGTAGATTAGTGGTTGGTGGTTAGTGACTTGGGGGTTACGTGTGAGTGGATTGGGAGGTTATAGGTTATTGAATATCGGAATAGGAGGTTAATGACTTGGGAAATTAGAGTTCATAAGTAACCATAATCAAGTATCGTCAATATGGTCAACCATGGTCAATGTGGTCTATTATAAAAAAATATGAAGAATATTAGAAACATGGTTAACCATAGTCAATATAGTCAATCGCTAACCATGACTATTGTACTACTAATACAAAAAAAAATCTACCATGGTTGATCATGGTCAAACTAAACGTTAACTATGTTCAACATAGTCAATATTATCAAATATCATTAATATGGTGAACATGATTTTTTTTTGTTTGTTAATGTATCTATGACTTGCGGGATTAGCTTGTGGTCTAAGAAACCCCAACACATGAGCATTTAAGCCATCAAAATCACCCAGGGATCGCACCCATCCTAGGCCACACCAACCCTTAACATGGATGGATTTTAGGTGTCTCCTATTGCTACCGCGAAGTTTCGAACCTGGGTCATCATACAGAACAAGGCCCCTTGAAACCAATCACGCTAGTGAGATTTAACAATATGGTGAACATTATTATTATTATTATTATTATTATTATTATCATCATCATCATCATCATCATCACAATGCAACAAGCCTACACCTCCTCAATATGGAAATATTATTTTCAATGAAATTCAATTGCTTACAACATCTATTTCTAAAACCTTCAGCAAAGAAATCATGGTAGGGTATTTATTACTAAAGCTATTCATGACATGCACTTGGTCCCAACTTCACACAACCCTCTTATACATGTGTGTCAAGCCATGAGGGTTGAACATGTCACTAGGGAGATTTGATCCTGATGGGGGAACAACATCCCACTTTATCAACCAACCAAACCACATTGGCAATTGTTGTTATTGTTATTGTGTTGATGTTGCTGCTGCTACTATTATTATTTGTTTGATCTCTACTTAAAATATAATAATTTGTCTCTAAAAAAGTTACTATTTTTTACACCATTAAGAATGTTTATGCAAATATTAATAAGAATATTACTAAAAAAAAAAATCATGTAATTTTTTTAATGTAAACGTTATCGGGAAATTATCATGGATGTTTTATGGATGTTTTATGAAGATTTGTATAAACATTCTAAATGTATTTAGAAGAGTTACTCATTTTTTCACTATTAAAATTGTTTATGTAAATAAAAATAAAGATGTTATTAAAGAAATTTGTGTAAAAGTTATTAAGGAAATGAGTCATATAATATGTTAACAAACTTCATTTTAATTGTTAAAATATTATGATATAAAAAGTTAGAGTTCTTATTGATATCAAACTTCAATTAAATTTTTTATGTTATTAATCAATTTAAAATTAGGTAAAATCTTTAAGGGAAATGTTCCATCATTCACTCCTTGGATGGGGTTCCAGTGCGGGACACATGTCACCAGGAGAGGGCGTGAAGCAGCGAGCATGGTGATGGCCATGTGACAGGAGCCTGGCACACCCTCCCGCCACCCTCATGCATTTAAGCCAATCTCTCGTAGGCCTAGGCACCATTACTCTTAGTGCGCCTGGCCTAAGCTCGTTGTCATTTCGATGGCTCAGAGTCATGAATTCGAATTTACTCTACTGGTGTGCCTTTGCCTCCTTCAGCAATATCGACGCCATGACTTCTACCATATGCATTTGCAGAGGTTCTCGTCCAAGGATGAAACCTCCTACAACCTACACCTTCACCAGCTACACCTACATTACCTATGCTTCCTTCTGGCGCTTGCAATTCCCCTTAGTGTCAAAGGCATGTTGAGACAAAGGGGGGAATCTAAGTGCAACTCGGCCTGGCATCCAAGCTGGCCGTGAGTGGCTCTCCGACCCCCGCCTACACCATCTCCTAACTCATCACCTAGTTCATCTTCCTCGCCCTCTTCTCAGTCGCAGTCTCGACAAAGCCCCAACAACCTCCCGCCCCTCTCTGAAAATTCCATGGGTTTTAACCCGAGGCCTTCATTCGATTTGGCCTCCACTTCTCTATCGCTTCCTGCAATTCCACCTAACTCACTAGCAAGCGCACCAGTCCAGTCAGCCTCACCTGGGAGCGCAACCAAATTTCCTGGGACCACAACCAAGGCCTCATTCCTTTTCAGATTCAGTACCAAACTCACAATGGCAGGACAACCTTGCCATCCTACAAGGTCTGGTCTTTGAACTGCGATAAGCCCTGGACGACCTTCCATTTCGATTGGAAATCCTGGACGGGAAGCCCTCAACACTCCTGCAAATGCTCTCTACTCTTCAAGGGGCTTGCCACTCGACACCAGGAGTGGGCGAAGCCTCAGGAGGTGGAAACAGAGACGACTTAGGGGATGGAGGAGCAAGCGCTACAGGGGTTGGCAGAGAAGATGATACGGGAGGTGCCATGCATGAGCCCATGGAGGAGGGAGTGACATTTGTCGAAGAGGAAGGGATTGGAGGCAACGTCGACACAGGAACTACCATGCACGAGGCCATGGAGGAGGGAGGTACATGGAACGCAGAGGATTGGGTTGGAGGCGACGTCGACATAGGAGCTGCCATGCACGAGCCCATGGAGGAGGGAGGGACAATTGTCGAAGAGGAAGCTGCACCAGCTATGGACCCGA
>SNQJ01S0062004.1:23875-41163 GCA_010110895.2 Picea sitchensis | reverse complement strand
AAATGTTCCATCATTCACAAATTGTAAATAATATTAAAATTATATTTATGCTAAAAAAATTCATAAATTTATTCTAAAAAAATATTATTTATTCAACTTTATTTAAAAATAAATAAAACATATATTCAACCCAAAAATCCAAAATTAAAATCATTAGTTAAAAACAACCACTTTTTATATGAAAGGGAAACCTACATATTCATATTTTTAGATGTTTTTCAATAATTTCTCATCTAAATTTTATATTGGTTAGAAAACAAGCGTGAAAATAAATAAGGGCATACTGTTTTCAACAATGGTCCTTTGAGATTCATTGAACCTTAACCTACACCACGGGACTAAAAGGAGTTAACTATGCATCATTGTTAATTTAATGTTTATTTTTAAAAATCAAGATGCCTTTAACTTTCTTCGAGTGACATCCACCATTTACATAATGCATGTACCCATAAAGTGTGTCTCTAGGCATGAAGTCACTTTAATGGTGGTTGGAATTTTGTACTTAAATCATCTTTTGAGGTGAAGAATCATTTATATCTTGTAGTTCTTATCCCTTGAAATAAAAGACTAATTAATATCTTATAAGCTCCAATCAATAAGGATTAAGTAACTATTTATTTTTCTGGACATTTTAATGGTGGTTGGAATTTTGTATTGGTGAAGAACCATTATTATTTTTACAACTTTTATAACTTATATTAATTATCTTATGAAATGTAAAATTAATTAATATTTTATAAATGAATTATAAAAGATTAATTAATATTTTATAAGTTTTAATTAATAAAGAATAAAGATTTAAGTGATTATTTAGTTTTCTGAGATATTTTAATGGTGGTTAGAATTGGGGAAAAATCATTATTATTTTTACAGTTTTTATAATTTATATTAATTATCTTTTGAAATGTAAAATTAATTAATATTTTATAAATGAATTGACAATTTAGTTTTTTACACTTACAAAAAAAATTTACTTAATTAAATTATTTTTTTCATAGACCTTTTAACATTAAATGATATATCTCTAAAAACCTAAATTACTTTAATATTTTTTTTTTAAATTTACTTAATCAAGAATCTATTTAATTATGTTTTAGCCTAACCTCTTAACATTAAATGACATGAAAACCAAATTACTTTAATATTTTTTGAAAAGTAAAATGCTCGGACTAGTTACCTTATTATACAGGTCTGGTCTGACATAGGAGGTATCATCATCCCATAGGCACATCATGAATATATTCCCTTCGCATTATTTGTTTAATTAATCTAAAACGTTAGTTCAAATGAGACTTCACATAAAAAGTATATTTAATCAGTGATATGATTGCAATTTTTTTAAGAGGTTAAAATTCTTAGATAAATAGTGTTTTTATTTTTATATTTTTAATATTGAAAATTTATTAAAGAAATATTTAATTTTTTTGTCATATTTAAAATTATATAAATATGTTTTTGAATTTGTTTATTGTAAATTTTGTTGTTGATGGGATTTTTTTCTCTAATTTTATGTATTTTGGTTAGATGAATGGTAGTGGATAGAAACTTTAGTAAGAACAATTGTCTGTTTTATAGATTGATGAAAGATCTAACTTTTTTTATCAAAATTATTTTATTTATGTTTTCTTTTTGTCTTTTTCCAAAGATATTTAAGTGAAAACTCTATTGTTATATTTGTCTCACTTTCAATAACTTACTTCTTTAAGGGTGTAGTAGATTAGTTTACTTAAGCTATATGTTTGGATGAATTTGCTTATTTTCTTCAAGATTTTTCATTGGATTTCACCATTTACCCAATTTCTTATTTTTCGATTTTATATTGAAGAAATTTTTTACTTTCAACAAATTTATTTCAAGTAGTTTGTCTTAAAACATAATTTGCTCCCAAATATAATGTTCTCATAATTTCATTATTAATCTATTTAAAAACTCTAATAATTAATTAGAGATGTTTTATTAAACTTATGTTCAATTCAATATTTATGTAAGTGAGTATAATATTCCCCTAAGATGCTAAACATTTTATGTTTTTCACCTTTTCTAATTTGCTATCATCAAAATTTGGATAGACAATCTTTGCAAAAAAATTCAATTTTGGATTGATGAGATTGTTGGTTTTTATTGTAGAAATGAATTCAACACCTTCAAATACCGTTTACTGTAATTAGAATGTGTAATTCCATCAATTCAAAATGATTCTCACCAAATTTTAGACAAAAAAATATTAATTTCCCTTCTCATTATTTTGAATCATCAAAAAACACTAACTTAGAATATATCTAAGCTATGACATTAACTGATATCAATTTATGTAATTTTCCTATAAATTTTTATTCTCTTAAAAGATTATTTCTTCCAAATAAAGACACATAAATTTGTTACACTTATTTAGAACAATTATAATTAAATTTTGATTTAGTAAAATTAAAATTAATTAAACTATTTTTTAACAAAAATAAATATAGCCTCATGGAATCAAATTTTAATGGAGTACAATTTGAGTTAATTAAACTATTTTTTAAGAACATAAATTGCTTATCCAACATTTCTCGTTGTAATGAAGTGAATCCCAAGTTTGATTTGTACAAGTTGCACAGTATAGTTGAGAGGGAGCAGTTAGTGACAACCATTGATCCCTGACTAAACCCTGTTGATGGCAAGGGATACAACACAGTCGGTGCACACTGCTATTGGGAATATGTTAAATTTTGGAGGGAATCATTTGAGTGAACAACGCGCAGCATCATTCCCCTTTTAAAATTCCTAGTATCAATGATATGTTCCTTGGGGCTTCAGTGAGCTAACCCCTTTAAGTTACTTTTGTAAAGATGACCATTAGATTTCCTGCCCAAAATGTGAAAGTGTGACAACTATGCATATATTATTATTTTCCATAACAAAATGGCAGTGGCAGTTGAGAGCACATCGTGCTGCTCTAGATGCGCGCCACCACCAAAGCCTGGGGTGTTGCATAGACATGTCAGAGGAAAATGCCCAAATCCCCATTAACATTAGGCATCTTTTTTTTCCACCATTGTTAAATACAAGTCCTCTAGAAAATAAAATATTTTCTTTTGAGAATCTATTGGCAAATAGTTCTTTAAGTCTCGAACGAAGTTCCATTGTAATATTTTTTTAAAGCCTAAGTCATTGAAGGCATTGTATTCAACTCAATTCCTAGTTTTCTATGTATTAAATTTTTAAAAGGGAAGAAGGTTTTTCACCTTAAAAAATGGACCCCCAATCAGTCCAAATCATTTAAGCCCGAGGCTCGAGCAATTTTTATTTAGAATTCGGGGGTGTAAGTTCCCCGTGATAGGGCGGTAATAAAACCAAATCATATAGTGCATTGGAATCCGCTTTGCGTACAGATAAAGATGAAAAAAAAAAGGGGAAAATAAGAGAGAGAAAAAAGACATTTGTGGGCTAACATAATTATCACGTTTGATGATAGTAAAACTAAAATAATTATCACGTTTGATGATAGTAAAAGTAAAATAGTTATGGTTAATGTGGTTTTTGATTGGTTTGTAAAGTGGAGGTGTTATAATTACTTTCACTAAGGTTCAATTTTCCACATAAACATGTTTGCTTTTTTGGGTCATTTTGTCTAAGTTAATGAGTTATTTCGTGCCATTCATGTTGGGTGTAAATTTCGAGTGAATTGATATAATATATAATCTCATTGTAAAGGTTGGGTGCAGGTTACTTGCAAATTTTGCAAAATACATATCTCACCACAACATTTTAATCGAATATGAAAGTAAGTCATTAAGAAAATTTGGCGAAATAGATATTGTTGTCACAAGGGCCAAGTGCAAGCCATGCACAAATTTGACCAAAAAAAGGTCAATTTGACATAAAATTGAAGGAGATGGATAAATTGTTTCATATGGCTGTGGTTAGGTGTATTCCATGATCGAATTTGATAGAATAGGTACACCTATTGCAAGCAACTTCACGCGGTTAGAGTCAGGTGGAACACTTATGAGTGAATTTGGAAGAATGAGTATAACTATTGCAAGCAATTTCGTTTGATTAGCACTAAGTGCAAAAATTTCCAAAAATAGATACCCATAGCAACATCTTGGTTAAAAAGTTAAGTCGTTTCAGGCAATTAGGGTCAGGGACAAGTCTTGAGTGATTTTCACAAAACAAATGCCACAATCACAATTTGTGTCATGTGGTTGGAACCATGTACAAGCTCTGAGCAAATTTCATAGAATATATAACCATCACAACATTTACGCTAAAGAGGTAAGTCATTCATTTCACGCAGTTGTGTGAAGTGCAAGTCCTAAATAAATTTGACAAATAGATGTATCGATGCAAGGTCCAAGTGCAAGTCGAGAGTGAATTATGCATGATAGATACCTTGTCCCAACATCTTTGTTGAAGAGGGAAGTAAGTCATTTCATTTAGTTACGAGCATGAGCTGGTCCCAAACAAATTTGATAAAAATATATATCTCCATTCCACAAAATTTTATGTGGTTGGGACCAGGTGGAAGTCATGAGTGAATTTGACAAAATAGATACTTCGTCGCTATGTCTTCACCAAAGACGCAAGTAAAAGACGTTTCATGCAATTGGGACTAAATGCAAGTTCTAAGTGAATTTCATAAATTGAATACCCCCATTGCAAGCAATGTCATGTGGTGAGGGCCACATCTAAGTGGTGAGTGAATTTGCAAAATATCCCTATCAAAACATCTTAGTTGGAGAGGTAAGTAAATCGTTTTATGCAGTTGGGGCCAAGTACACGACCTTAACGAATTTAGCATAAAGAGTACATCATTGCATGTAATTTGATGTGGTTAGGGTCGTGTGTAAGTCATAAGTGAATTTGTAGAACAGATGCTCATTGCAACATCTTAGCTAAAGAGCTAAGAAAGTTGTTTCATGCAATTGGGGTGGCTAGGTGCAAGTCCTATGTGAATTTGGCGAAATAGATAACCCTGTTGTAATTATATACCCTATCACAATGTCTTTGTTGAAGAGGTAAGAAAGTCATTTCATGTAGTTGGGGCTAAGTACATGTTTTAAGCCAATTCTGCAAAATGGATACCCTTGTCATAAACTATGTCATGCAAGTGGGGTCACATGTAAGTTGTGATCAAATTTGGCACAATAGATACCTTGCAACAATGGTTGAGAGGTAGGTCTTACTCTCTCTCCACCCGGGTTCAAATCCCCAATGAGACTTTGACCCATTGTGATAAGGCTAGAAGGGTAGATGTCCTCTGGGATAGAGGCCCCTTGGGTGTCTCTAGACGTCTTGATTCTTGCTAAGTCATAAGTTTCCTGCTAGACGTTGGCTTGCACGCTGTTAACATTGACGTAGGAGTTTGTTGGATTTGAACCTAAACCTTACCTAGGTAATACCAACCAATTATCAATTCTTCTAAATTAAAAAAAAAAATCAAATATCATAACCAAAAAATTTAATATAGTTGAAACCAAATTCAAACCTTTCAAATTAAGGGCAAATCGTGTGCAAACTTTACAAAATAAATACCTTGTTACAACATCATAAGCAATTTTCTAGAAATTGTTACAATCCCTAAGCGAATTTGACAAAAACACATTCTCTTATGCGATTGGAATTATGCACAAGTCGTAAACAAATTTGTTGAAAAATCCTGATTCCTCGCCCAGAGGTAATTGTTGTGAGACGTCTCCGTATCTTCGCCAAAGGTTAGTTTGTGTGAATTATGAGACGTATTTGCGACAATCCCATGCTGAACACTGTCGCTAAGGTCGCGATTGTGACGTCTTATCTCTCTAGTTTTCTATTGGGTTTTCAATGATATGGGTAGATGTTGCTTCTCTATTTCTATTGGCCAGAGTTAGATGTACATGTGCAGTCTACTGATGGGGTATCAGCATTTATCAAATCAAGTTGGGACCCAATGGCAATGGATAACAGTGCTGAAACTCCAATGTATATAAGGCAGTTGGCAAACAGGTAAAAAGTGGGCAGAGAGGGAAAGGGACATTACTCTGAGTTGAATGTTGGGTGAATGAATACAGGGAAAATCTGATTATTAAGTGAATATTTTAGAAGAAATGGACGGTGGTTAATCATTCATCAGCTCATCTTATCATCACCATCACCATCTTAATTCTTCTCCTTCTCCTTCCCAGCAGCGAGAACCTTTCTGAGCAAAGTCTCCATCTTGTAGGCCTGCCGACAGACTAGAACCAAACTTTCAGAACTGTGAGTCTGGGTAGGATTGGGCTGAATTTAATGGCGGGGGACCGTAGGAACTAAATTTGGGGGACTGGGTCCTGGCGTGTACAATGTGGGTGGAGAGGAAAGAGGGTCTAGATATGGAGGAAGAGCAGAGAGAGATCTGACATTTTGGAGAAAAGGGGTAAAAACTAGGAATGGTGGCCTAATTTGGGAGGAAGAGGAGATCAGCCAAGTTTAGCTAGACGGGAGGATGTGGGTCTGGTGGGGAAAGGGTGTTGGTACAAGGGAAAGCAGAAAAGATGAGATGATAAATCTGGTGGGGTGGTCTGCCTGAGGGGCAAGGACTAAGGATCAATTCCATTAGAGTTTGTCCAAGCATCTCAGTGGATTAATGCCTGTAAGGTAAGAGGGAGTTGCAATCACTTCAATTCCTGTGTCTGGTTGTTAAAGGGAAACATCTGGCACTTTGACGTTGAAGGCCCGGCGTTTTCTACAATTAGCATTGATCACGGGGCAGTTCCTTCCTTGTGTTTTCAAGTTTCAACCCAACCCAACCCAACCCAACCCAATCGAGGGCAGGTCAACTTTTCCTAATTTTGTGCCTTATGCGATTTAACTTTGCTTCTGATAACAGTGTGAATTTGTCCACTTTTTATATCCGCCCTTGTCCCAAGGAAGAGCCCACTCGTGACAATATATATATGTGTTTAGAGACCCCCTTTTCTTCCTGGATCCTCCTCATGAGCTGGGAATTTGGGAAGCTTTGGGAAGTGGAACACACTCTTGACTTGCCTTTCTCTACACTATTATTCTTGCGGTTATAACTGTACATTTCCGCGTCATAAACTACCTCTTCCTTGTTCTTCTTGTTATCTCTTTTTCTGTTTCATGGAAGGAATTTATCTCGTTGATGATGCAAGTATGGGTTGGTTTGAGTTGTAAGTGATGGACATGATGCAGCTTTTTGACCGTGTCAATGGTGACACTCCCTCGTGTCCTTTAAACAATGAGACTCAGGGTGCCATTCTCAGTGTTCTGAGCTGCATAAAAGAGTTCTTCTAATGAAAATTGTATTACTGTCTCTTAAGTATTGATCGATCGACACAGCTCTTCTGAGAGATCAGATTAATTGGTTACACTGACTTGGGCTTTTGTGTTTAGCCATCATGGGTTCTGATGGTAAAGAAGAATTTGGGTTTTCAATGAACTATAAAGCCTCTGGATCTCCTCCATCTTCGAATTGGCAATCAGCTGTTGCAAATGTGGCGATGAATAATGTTCAAGAGAGTTCACTGAGAGTGCCCACTTCATCAGAATCCCTATCAAGCTCGTTTTTTAGTCTAAACTGGGAACCCCTTATAGAGCAGAGCATTCCTTTCCAGTCATCATTGAGTCCCATGGTGTCCCCATCTCCACCTGCCACTAGTCTGCCCTCTGATAGCATTGCTATCAGAGAACTTATTGGGAGGCTGGGTGGAAACATCTGCAGTGTTTCAGGGCCATTGGGATCAACAATGGATACTGTTCTCAACATGGGTACAGCTTGGAATCCACTGAATTCTTCCCCAAATCTCAATCTTGCGGTGGATCCATCAAAAGGGGCCCTCTCCATTCAAGGTGCAAAACATACCCCTCCACACAATCTAGCACAGTTCTCATCTGATCCTGGCTTTGCAGAAAGAGCTGCCAGATTTTCTTGTTTCGGAAACCGAAACTATCCTGAGCTTGCCACTCCATTCAATTTTCCAGAAGGTGAACCATCATACAGATCAGCACCAGTTGATAATAGTAAGATCCCAAGAGTGCAAAGTAATCAGTCTCTGAAAGCTGGGCTTCCTATCAACCTGCCTAACATGGCAGAAACCAAGGAATCAAATGCATCCGAGACCCCCCATGAGGGGTCAGAAGCTGACCCAAGATTCACCGACAGGAAAATTAGCAGGATATCAAGATCTTCTACGCCAGTTTCAACAGATGACATGAAACAGAGACTTGCAACATCTGGCAACGAGTCAGATGACGCAGAATTCAGTACTGGCCGTGAAGAATCTTCATGTTCTGACCATATTGCTGGTAGGGAACCAGGCTCAAAGACCTTGAATGAAGTCAATGGAAGAAAAAGGAGAGTTCTTTCGAAAGCCAAAGCAAAGGATACACCTTCTGCAGTTGCTTCTTCTGGTGGAAGAGAGACAAAGGTGTGTATATGTTGAAATCTCTATTATTGACCTGAAATTGGTTGATGAATGGTTTGCGTAACAATGTAGATTTTTAGGATGTGGATTGAGATCTAGGTTTCACATTGTTGTGGCATTAAGGTCTATATTGTTTTTAGCTAGTGAAATGGCTTTCTGAGATGATAAATCATGACCAATTGTGAATAGTTATTTTGTTTTGGCTAGTCAAATGACTCTCTTGGATCATAATCAATGGTGGATAGTAATTCAATTGTGCAGGTTTTATATGACTTGAAAARACTTATTTTCATCTGGGTGCATACCTTTAATCTAGGTGAATGTTTTAACAAATGGGTAATACACTTTTACAGAGTCTAGAAGCAGATGAATCCCCAACAAAGCGATATAAAGGTGCAGAAGTTGGTTCAAATGAGAAGGACGATGCAAAATCCAAGGCTGAACAGAGTACTATTTTGAGCACTGGGGAAAGTAGTCCAAAGCAAACCAAAGATATTGTCAAAACGCCTGAACCACCAAAAGATTACATTCATGTGAGAGCAAGACGAGGCCAAGCCACTGACAGCCACAGTCTTGCAGAGAGGGTAAGTACTAAGTTGACCACTCCATCCTAATTTCCCTTTTAGACTTAAGTTCGTGATGGGTCATTCTTATGCTATTGCCTCGATGAAATCAAAGTCAGGGTAAAAGTGTTCAATGTATGACAGGTGAGAAGAGAAAAAATCAGCGAACGCATGAAGTTTTTGCAAGATCTTGTTCCTGGCTGTAGTAAGGTACCAATGGTTCCTGGCTTCTGTGGTTCTTTTATCCAGGAGCTTAATTCTTGGAATTATTTTTGCAAACTAGCACAACCTCTTCACTTTGAGGAGTTCCTATCCAGCATGTTATACACTTTAGAACATTTTGGAATAACAAAGATATTAATCCTGCAGGTAACTGGCAAAGCAGTAATGCTTGATGAGATAATAAATTATGTACAGTCATTGCAGCGACAAGTCGAGGTAATGTTGCGGAATTAGCTTTGCATAATGTTGATTCTATAGCAGTTTCCCAGTTTTATCCAGTGCATGGATCATACTTAGCTTGGCTGTCTGTTCTGTTACAGTTTCTATCTATGAAGCTTGCAACTGTCAACCCCAGGCTGGATTTCAATATGGATGGACTGATTGCTAAAGATGTAAGTCTGGTATGTTGTTTGTAAAGTCCCGAGTTGTGGTTTCCCAAGGGAAAACTTTATTCTTCAAAATTGAGGATAGGTTACAGTCTACGATGAAATGATTTGTGATGTTGATCAGATCGATGACAAAATAAATTTAGAAAGGCTGTTAGTCACATAGAAAGTTGTTAAAGTGTTTTATTCCTGATAATTGCTTGAATGTTTAACCTGCCTGTCCCTAATAGAACCTTCTAAGGCATATGAATTTAACAATTCTATGCTTGTCCAACACTTAGCTTGGCTGTCTGTTCTGTTACAGTTTCTATCTATGAAGCTTGCAACTGTCAACCCCAGGCTGGATTTCAATATGGATGGACTGATTGCTAAAGATGTAAGTCTGGTCTGTTGTTTGTAAAGTCCCGAGTTGTGGTTTCCCAAGGGAAAACTTTATTCTTCAAAATTGAGGATAGGTTACAGTCTACGATGAAATGATTTGTGATGTTGATCAGATCGATGACAAAATAAATTTAGAAAGGCTGTTAGTCACATAGAAAGTTGTTAAAATGTTTTATTCCTGATAATTCCTTGAATGTTTAACCTGCCTGTCCCTAATAGAACCTTCTAAGGCATATGAATTTAACAATTCTATGCTTGTCCAACCGAGTTCCTATTATGTCTTGTAAGGTGTTTTGTGAACATATTGCTGCTATTTAATTTGATTATGAGTAATGTGTCGCTTCCATCTTATGGTATTATCTAAATGGCATCTAAAAGTGCCTTTTTTTATTTCAACCCGTGCAGCTTATCTCTTGTTTTCATTGAAAGAAATACTTGCAATTTAGAAGGAAATAATATTGTGAAGGGTAACTCAAGAAAAATGTGAGCAATTTCTCATATGCAGTTCTATTGATCAATTACAAATGCTGCAATCACACAGTTCTTCACCATGAATGTTGTTTTCCACAGACCCTACTGCATCATTTCCTCAGCTTCACCAGCCACAACAGGGTCCTGTTCAAGTTGGTGTGACATGTGGAACAGAGGGACATCGGATGGGGCACCCAGTAGAAGGAGCACTCAGAAGGACAATGAATGCCCAACCACCCTGTATCGATGGGTATGTAGATTCCATTCCTCAGGTATCTTCATTTCCATGTTGAATTTCCAGTCTACATGTGGAAATTATAGTTACAAACTTGTTTGTAACTTCTATTCTGTACCTATATTGGCTTGCTCATTCAAGTTTTAGCACAAAAACATTCTCGAGTTGATTCTAAGTGTCAATTTTTCAACTATTGAATTCTCAATGTTTACAGGTTGCAAACGTTTGGGATGAGAATCTTCAGAGTGTTGTTTAGATGGGATTTGGGCAAAATCGACAAAGTCCTTTCACATCTCAAGGATTTCATGGTAAGTGAAAAGATGTAAAGACGCTAAGCTTTGGATTCATACTTTCTTCACATGTCTAAAGTAGAATACAATTTATTACCATTTAAGTTTTTACTGACATATTTAATTTTGATTTGTTGACACGAGAATTGAGGTTCGATTTAGGATTTTGATGTTCATCGTTACTAGTATTTTGAAATTCTATTGCAATCAATCAGACGGATGATTGCACTCGTGTTGTGGAAGCAAGTTTATGATGGGATCTGTCCCTAAGGGGATGCCCCACAATCCCAATGTGAATAGTTTAGATTAATTGTGTCCAGTGGTGAAAATTCAATTAACACCACATGTACCATGTTAGAAACCTGAGGCAGTTTGTTAACTTGTGCTGAACTGAGACATTCATGGACATTCATAACCTTATTGTTTGTAATCATCAATTTATTGATGATTACAAACAATAAGGGCATGAATGTCTCGGTTCAGCACAAAATGGGAACTGTTTTTTTGAAGATACTGTTGAAATTGTTTAAAAAGTGGCTGATGTGATATATGAAAAGCATTAATTTACAGTACTAAAGATATTAAGTTGGACTTTACATTCTTAAGTTACCAGAGAGAAGTTAATCAATTTAGCTTCTTTTGAACATCAACAATAATAATATACTCATCATTTTGCCCAGAGTTTAAGTAAGAACATTTCATAAGCAGAGCAACTTAAAAGTCAATGCTGCTACTTTGTCTTGGATGAAGAATCCATTGTTGAAAGTGGCAAACATCATTTAGACAGAGACCATGAAATAAGTCATTTTCTTGCATCTAACCTCCTGCTAGTAGTTACATTGCACATATTTCCTTGAAAGGAGAAGGTATTTTTTTGAGGAATCTTCCAGGCTTAAGAGGTTGGTTAAGAAATTGACCAATTTAAGTTTAGTTAGGAAAGATTTTCTATTAGTTGGTTGCAGTCCGTGATAACTACTGAACGTTTATTAGGATGTCTAGAAGGAAAGATTTTCTATTAGTTGGTTGCAGTGCTTGATAACTACTGAAATTTTACGTGGATATCTAGAAACCAAATTATCAGAAGAAGCTCCTAAATAACTGTAAATTATAAACACAAATTACGTTGCACATATTTCCTTGAAAGAAGAAGGTATTTTTTGAGGAATCTTCCAGGGTCAAGAGATTGGTTAAGAAATTGACCAATTTAAGATTAGTTAGGCAAGATTTTCTATTAATGCGATGCAGTCCTTGATAACTACTGAATGTTTACTAGGATGTCTAGAAGGCGAGATTTTCTATTGCAGTGCTTGATAACTACTAAAATTTTACGTGGATATCTAGAAACCAAATTATCACAAGAAGTCTTAAATAACTGCAATTATATATAATAAATCAAGGTTATGGGGACAGAAACATCCAAACAAGGAAAACCCAGATTAATTTATCACTAGAATTGCCTGTAGGTGTCTAGCTGCAAGTTGTGAAGTGATTGGATATGTATTATTAATAACAGAGACTTAGGTTTAAAATCTCCTGAATGGGTGTGGGTGAGACCAGGTGCAAAACCTGGGTAACTTTGACAACATAGAAACGCCTTTCACAGTGAGACAGCCTAGTCGAAGGACAACTATAAACAGCATTTCTGGTAAAAGAGTTCCTAAATAACTGCAAAATTGATAAGCAAATCATGTTGTGAAATAGAAATATCTAAATAAAACACACTGCTGTTATGAAAATAAAATACACTGCTATGAAATAGAAGAAGCAAACAAGGAAAACCAGATACCCAGAAAGATATACGTGCAGAGCTTGATAAGGGGTATCTAAATGCTTCATTTCTAGTGCAAGCTTGGTAGGAATCTATCTGGGAACATTACATGCAAACCTTCGCCCAATCCCCACTCATTTTTTTCTAATTTTTATGGCTCTCGATGAATTCAGAAAGGGCCAAAAACCCTAGGAAGAGAGTTCCTCCATTTGTGGAACTCAAACCACCATGGAACTATGATTTCCATCGGATTTTTCACTGAAATAAGATCTGAGAACTCACTGGAAATAGCTACTGTTCGAGTACCCCTTATCCTACACCGGATGTGCACACCTTCTGTTAAAACACTCCCCGGTTGTTTATAGGACCCCATTGGTTCCCAAACTACAAAGTGCAAGGATGCATGCATAGTGATTCTGTATACTCCACTGTGTATGCATTTCAGGGATCTCTGTGTCTCTTGCAGGCACCCAATTGTGTCTAAACTGATCAGTAATAGAAGTAAAGTGCTAATTCATCATTATTTTTTCATAAATATTTTTATCTGGGGGACAGGGATTATGATTTCCCAGTAAGACCAGGATAAAATAAGTTTGGTAGTTTGGTAATATGTATACATTTTGATGGGGACATGAACCGAATTGCGGTAAAGGTGACGAGTTGTTTTACTTTGCCATGTTTGGTTACTAAGAATTCATGTACACGAGGTTGTTCAGAGACAGGTGATGATATAAAAGTTGTGAGTGGTTGAGGTCATTCGGAGATCAGGTAATGATTGAAAAGTTACATGTAGTTGGTGTAGATTGATTGAAAAGATATAAGTAGTTGGTGTAGATGTTTCAAAGTGGCAGGGAAAACTTAAATCCACATAAGAAGAAAGTGAATTTGAATCTTCAACTTTACCAACTCAAAATTAAATATATATTAGAAACAAAAGCTTGAAAATTCCATTTCCCTGTCAATCTTTTCCTGAAAAATCTAAATATGTATGGGAAACAAAAGCTTGAAAATTCCATTCTCTTTCCATCTCTGCGAAACGATAGTTAGGTAGACGTGTCCCCTTGAGCAAAATCCACATGCCTCTCCAACTTTTATGGGGAAGTCGTAGATGTCAATTCGGCAGATATTGCAACTGAATTGTGGGCCTGCCAGCTAAATGTAGTTATCCACTGTTGCAGAACTTTAAGTTCAATGATCGGATGCATTCATATCTTCCCATGCTTCGCTGGTTTGGCTACCAAATAAGTTTTGATATTATTGTTAATTTCCATTCAAAAGTTGCAGAACATGACCTGATTTGATATTTTATCAGGGGATCAAAATATTGAATTAAGAAAACAAGCGCCCGAATCTATGATTTCCTGTGACTGCAAAGATTTTGATATCTTTTCCACTAAAGTGATGCTCATTTTACAAGTAATGTTGCAAACAGGTATCGCCAGCAATCCAAGCTTAATATAAAGAAACATTAACAGTGAGATCATAGATATTATAATGGTGATTTTATTTCGAAAGTTTTATATTTACGATTCATTATATATATATATATATATAATAATAATAATTTATTTTTAAGGTTAGGGCCAAGCCAGCACATCAAATTGGTGTATGAAACTTTCTTGTGGGACAAGGGACATCCTCCGCCCAGGGATTTGACTGGTATAAATAATAATTTATATATATAATATAAATTATGTTGATTTATTTTATTATTATAATTTTTTAATTTTTTAAAATTTAATAAAAAAATCAACTCATTTTGAAAATAGTATCTCTATTTACTTATTTTGAACATAGTATATGAGAATAAAATTTGGGTGGGAAAATAGCATTCTATATCACAACTATTAGAACTAGACCTAATTGATATATTGTCACAAATTTTATTTCTTCTATATAAAAAATACCAAAAAATGTTGGATCTCCAAATTTGAGTGATCGAGTCTATATATTTATAGTGCTATAGGAGTTTTTTAGGATGTTGAATCCATTTAGATCTACATAAAATGAATTGTTTAGACAAAGCCATTATAATCTACTAATTTGTTCCTAGTTTTGAAAAAAATATTATTATATTATTATTACACCTCATAATTCAAAACAACAAAAATAAAATATTCCACTTCATAAATCCAAACAAAAAGAATAAATATTCCCCATGAATATTAATTTTTTTTAAATGTTTTTTGAAATAAAAAAAATAAAAATAAATATTATGCATCAATATTCATTCTATTTAATTTTTTTAAGCGTTTTTTATAAATACATTCAATATTGTATAATACAATGTATATATTTTTAAATTTAAATATTATAAATTTTTTTAAATATTGATGATGATGATTAATGTTTATTAAGACAATATTAGTCTATCAAACCTTAAGAAGGCAAGTGATTACTTGTGATTCTTTACAATTTTGTTTATGTGCTAGAAAAACATTAAGAAAAGCTTCCAAGATCACCATAGCGTGACAAATATTTTAAAAATGAGATATAATCTGGGTATAGGCAGGACAATCTAAAAGAAAGTGTTTTTCAACCTCAACCTTCTTAGTGTCACAAAGGTGACATACTCTTTCATCCCATGACATTTTAGGAATTGACCAACCCCAGTTTCACTATGAAGCTCGTGAGAATTTGTTCTTATCTTAGCAATGCTTATTTTTTCCTTTACACTCATCAAAACATATAGATAATTTTGATCTTCTAGATTAGGGTTGATTACATCCTTATAATACCTAACTTTTTTTTTTTCCTTTAACTCTTTATCACACATTTTCTCCTTTATTTTTTATTTGATGATATTTTTAATAGTATATCTATTCTGCAAAATGGTGTCTTCCATGATTCCCCAATAGTTTAGCCAAGACTAGGCATTCAATAGTTTAGCCAAGACTAGGCATCTTTGTGTCATCCTCGCTTGACTCAATGGTGGTTACGACTCGGTTTTGAAGCAATGTTAGGAATCCTCTCATCTTCCATGTTGTTTAACATGTTCTTATACATTAGGTATCTAGTCATAGTTGTGCTCTCAATGGGGGAGAGGCTTATTTCTAAGAGGAGGATGGGATAGGGCGTATTTCCTTTAATTTTGAGATTATAGGTTATAAAATTATTTTGTATTTACTCTATCTTTCTCCACGATTCAGGAGAGATACTACAACCAAACTTCACATCCATAAAGAATAACATGTGAGTCTCAAAAAGGAGTTTCTTCTTATCCCAAATCCAAAGATCGGTTGAATTACAATTGTTTTCAAGCCCATAATAAGCTTTCCATCCCCCAATAATCATTTTCTCAACTCCAGTTGAGCTTGTGGTGAATATCAATTCCAAGATATTTGTATGAAGTCACTTCCTCCAAGTTATTGTCATATACTAAGGTATCATAAGTGATTTTATGGAATTTAATAATCATGACCTTAGTTTTATCAATATTGATAATCATACCTATATTAAAATAAAAATCCATAAAAAAATTTAGTTAATTTTCAAGATCATAAATTTTTTTTCTTCATAAAAACTAAAACTAAATTTAAAACTATAAATTTTGAAAAATATTACTTCATTAAAATGGTTTAAAACTAGACTAAATTACTAACATACCATTCAAATAATATTTATCATAATGAAAGAATGATACCAATGTAAATCACATACGGTTCAAATGATATTTTGAATAGTCAAATAATATTTATCACAATGAAAGAATAACAATGTAAATAGCAAGTCGTTCAAATAATATTTACCACAGTGTATGTTAACCATCACTATCAATACCTTTGAGTTGTAATAATTTTTTATTAATTCTATCAAATTGCTCTTATCTTTCGACCATGTAGGTACAATAAAAAACAATTTGAGAGAAGGATTTATATTTTTTTAAATATTAAATATGTTTAACTACTTATAACATAAGCCTTACAGTTTTAAAATTGATATCACACAATAAATACAATAAGCAGTTTTATTTTGAAATTCGTTGGATTGTGGTATATAGTAATAATTTGGTGTATTTTGAAATTTGTTAGGATGTGGTATATAGTAATAATTTGGTGTATTTTGAAATTTGTTAGGAGGTGGTATAGTAATAATATTTTATATTTGTTATAATGATAATGTAAAAGTTTTAAAATTTGATAAACAAATTTGTTGGGTTGTGGTATATAATAATAATTTGTTATATTTTAAAATTTGTTGGATTTTGGTATGTAATAATTTGTTACATTTAATATAAGTGACTATGTAGATTTAATTTGCTTTTTGTTGTTACATTTAATATAAATGATTATGTAGATTTAACTTGTTCTTTGTTAAATATTTTAGTTGCACTTTATAATTAAAGGTGGTAATTAGCAAATTTTATTTATAGTTTTGTATGTTTTTAAATCAAAGTGGACTTTATTGTTAATGGTGGTTTTGTTAGATATTTTAGTTGTAACTTTATAACTAAAGGTGGTAATTAGCAAATTTTATTCATAGTTTTGTAGGTTTTTAAATCAAAGTGGACTTCATTGTTAATGGTGGCTTGTTGGGTTACTAAAAGGGTGATGTTATTACTCCCATCAAGGTTCAAGTTTCTACA
>SNQJ01S0062003.1:43355-66716 GCA_010110895.2 Picea sitchensis | reverse complement strand
TTTAAAAGAAAGTTGGGAAATCCACACCTTCCTCCTTACCCAAGAAAAAAATGCCATGGCCCATAGAATTACTAGATAGTCCATCAAGAGTGTCTTGGTTTTAAAAGTACCCAACATCACCCAAATTGACTTTATGTAAGAGAGACTGTGATCTTAATTCCAATGCCTCATTTGTGCATGTGCAACCCTGCCTATAATAGTTTTTGCAACTACTCCATTAGAATTATGTCAAAACAAATTGATAGGCGTCCTCCTTATTTTCAAATTTTTCCAATGGAGAAATTTTGGCCATTAGGGGTTCTCCTTTTTCTCCCTTCATTGGTTTTGGAGGAGGCGAAGATCCCTCCTTGAACATAAACTCCTCTAAATTGTGATTATAGACCTGACACGAGTCACAAATTTTGTAAATAAGTGGTCTTCCTTGTCACCATATCATGGCCTGGTTAATATCTCATATAATTCATATGCCATATGATGGATGATATAAAAGAATGAGTTATGGCATAACCCATAAATTTGCAGGTTGTGTGTAAAGATCAACATGATCCACTTTTGCATCTACTTAGAGACAACTCTCAGACATTATTTTACTTCAAATCATTTGAAAAATGACCCCCCTCATCCACAAATTCTCCTTATTCAAGCATGTTGGAGTGAAAGCTAAAACATGACTGCATTAAGAGGTAGTCATGGCCACTTACATGACCAATCATAGAAGAACTAGGTCTAAAATCAACTAAAGGAAATTTTTAAGGGAATCATGAAAACAAAAGATAGAATATGTGATGTAATTATGCACATTATGTGATGGTATTTCCAATGCTCTAGAGGTGGTTGTATATTGTCTTGTACAACTACATACAATCCTCCCTTGTGATTCCTATTTACATCTTTTATTTAGAAAGAGGAACTTTTTTACTTCTTCTTTGTGCTAGTTGTTTCTCCATGTGAAAATGACCTCTAGTGGAGACATAGAAGAAGATACTTCTACAAGATGGGAACCAGACGATTCATCATAAGGTCATCCTCATCAATGTCAATGTGCCTAGTTACTCTAGGAGTATCAACATCATAATGTGAAGGAGAGAGAACCACTAAAACATGTTGAGAATCATCTATAGGAAAATCATCTCTAAGAAGCAATGGAAAATATGCTACCACGCTAAGTAGGAACCTTAGTTTTTAAAACTAGAACGGTTTGTTATCCAACTGCCCAACCGATCGAGCGGATGATTGGAGGAATCAAACCAGCCTTCAACCCGGACAGGTACCTGGTTTGGTATCAAACTAGCCGAGTCGAAGTCAGTTTGATACCAAACTAGTCGCACTAGCTGGTTTTGTGCCTGCTTGATCGATCAAATTTCTTGGACATGCTTTTCATATCAATTCATCAATGATTTTCTGGACATGATTTCCATTCCCATAATCACCAGGTGGCTGGAAATCTACTTATGTTTCTATGGAAAAAAAAATGTTGTTATATGAGGAGACATGTTTACTTACGTAATCCGAGGACAATTCATTGAATATGAGGACACTTGTTGTTGCATTTCATATCATATTCTTAACTATTTGTCGAAAACTGGTCCATAATCCTCGAATATCTCATCCCATGAAAATTGTTGTGCTCATTGGCTCTGTCGGATGTATTGCAATCAAAACCTTACAACCAAACATAATCAAGGACTGTGATACCTTTGAGTGACAACTTTCCCTTACAAATTTTCCTTTTGAATTTAGACAAATTTCTTTGTGCTTTAAAAAAAAATGCAATTTGTGGGAAAACTTAGAATATGAGCTACCAGAGCATGCTCAAATCCTAAAAAATCAAGGAGTGCACATGGTAACAAGAAGTAAAACAATGGCACATATTTTCAGGATCATTTCCTCTCGAAAATAAGAACAAGGAACTTCAAAAGATATTAAAATAATAAATTTTAAATTGTTTCCATTCACACTTGTACTTCTAGCTCTTCTTGTCCAATTCTCATTACTTTCTTCCCATGTTCTTTTCCACATCCTTATCCCAGGAATATTCTACCATTGGATGCCAAAGACTGAATAACCACTTTTCTTTCCTTTTAAGATGCTAATAATTTTGTGAGTAGAAAAATTCCTTTCACAATGACCACCAAAGATCCTTTTAACATTAACTCTTCTTGAAGGGGAAAATAGAAATAAGACACTCTTTCCATTTTTCAGATTGACAAAATCAGACGAAGGAAAAGGAGTCCCCTTTTTCTTGTCAGAAATATCAATCAAAACTCTTCCCAACACTTGCAATCCTTGCAACACGATTACTTCTAGTTGTTTTTCAAAAGAATCAAAACTTGTAGAAAGCATTAAGTTTTTTTGTGTTTGTTTCGGGAGGTGGATCTGTTGTAGGGTTAGAAATGTCTTCAAATCCATAAGTATCATAGTTCAACATGAAACTAACCTCACCACGGTTTAATTTATGAATACCCATGAATATATCATGGTCAAATTCCTCAAATATTATGGTCAACCTGTATTCATAATCATTTTCAACTTCAGACATAACAATATCATCCTTGCTTTGCTTGACCTGATCAAACCTAAATTCATCATGATTGTTTGGACACAATTTTAATTCCCAGAATCACCAGGTTTTTTGAAATCTACTTATTTTTCTATGGAAACAACGACATTGTTATATGACCAGACCTATTTACTTACAAAACCTGAGGACAAGTAATTGAATATGATATGAAATGTACGTGCCTTACTGATTATGTATTTTGTTGCTGATATGTATTTCTCTCGATGTCATTTTGATATGTACCCCCTTACATGGTATATAGATGAGAAAATTTTGCATATTTTGTCTATAATGGTTTGGAATCATGGTTTGAAAGCTTTAAAATAAAAAAATTCATTAAATTTTTAATTATTTAATGTATTTTTTATTGAACTGAGTCATTGAAATCAAACCGGTCTGAGTTGATCCGGTTCTGGTTCGATGTCCAAGTTGATAGGTGATCGGTTTGATGTATGGTTCCGATTTTAAAAACTATGGTAGAAACTTCATCACTATCACCAATTATCACTTTTATCTCTATTGTGTTGTTTTTAATAAGTGAAGAGGCAAGGACCATATACATAGTGCACAACCATATGTGAATTGTAAGATGAGTCCATCATGTTCAATAACAAAGAAAAAAATAAGCCTTTGTAGAGTCTTTAGAAGCTCACATTGATAGGACAAAGAGAAAGAGAGGTGCCAACTTCATTCATCGAAAACAAAAACTACAATGTTCCACCTCTTATTGAAAAACAAAATAAGGAAGAGAGTGATGGCCTTGAATGAGGGTTTAAAACCTAAGAAAACCTAGAAAATGTGATATCCTTGGAGGAGGGTTAAAACCCTAAGAAAAAAAAATAGTAAGCCTCGAAAAAGAGATGACCCAAATACCTTAGTTCAATAGTCGCAAAAATCCTTGAGCAATGACACTAGCGAAAAATATTTGGATCAATTCTTGCAGCAAGCCCTTGAAGGAAGGTTTAAACCCTATAAAAACCTAAAAAGAGATGATCCAAAAACCCTAGCACCACAACACCTGGGTGATGCCACTAGCCAAAAATATTTGGATCGACTATTGAATTGAGTAAGTGAGGTTCAAACCCACTTTGATACCATGTTGAGCTTCAAAAGTGAAATAGAGAATCAAATGGAACTAACACAAACCCTAACTCTAGAATAAAGAGAATAAACCAACATTAAGGAACCCCAACTCTTGAAGAGAAATTAGCCAAAAGGGACACAATAATAGAGAGAGAAATAATAACCCTAGCACAAGTGCACTGGAAAGAGAAAGAAACCCATGAACAAAAGAAGGCTCAACTCTTGAGGGTGCCCTTAGGAAAATCACTATGATAAGAATGAAAGACAATACCATGAATGAATGAATTACAAATGAGAGTGGATCTATAAATGCCCAAATCCAAAGGTAGGGAACTTCCACAGGAGAAAATGTCAGCCTTAACCAAAAATAGAAGTGTAATTAATGGCACAAGATAGGGCCAGTCATGGCCAAAAGTGAAGCTTACACCATTTTCAAGAACTCCAATGACCAATTTTCCCTCCTTTTTATTCTAATAGATATCAAGTCTACAATGGGTACAATTGCAATAATATATTCTTTCATTTTACTTTCCCATGTGAGTGTTTCTTTTTTGTCCACTTTGTGAACACATCAGTTGGAATATATATGGAAGTACAAAAATTGGCATGTGGAGTTTAGTGAAATTACAAACTTCTCTACTTAAAATAGGTGTTAAAAATAATAAACACAAAACTATTGAACATTACCCACTTTCACACCACTTAATTCTCATCATTTAACATGTTGTATTATTGGATACACTTGATAATGGATACAAATCTATTAATCAAACTGCTTACGATTTATGTGAATGAAAAATCATATTTTAAGGCCACATTTACTAGGGCTACTATTATGCTCTTGTCAAAGAGAAGCTTATTTTTAGATCATGTCTAAAATACACAAAAATCATCATAAAACATGGCTTCATCTTAAAATATAGCTAACCAATTTCCCCTCCTTTTTATTCTAATAAATATAGTTCATGGGGGTTAAGTACAACTGCAATAATATATTCTAGATTTTACTTTCCCGTGTGAGTGTTTCTTTGTATTCCACTTTGTGAACACATCACTTGGAATATATATGGAAGTACAAAATTGGCATGTGGAGTTTAGTGAAATTACAAACTTGTCTACTTAAAATAGGTGTTAAAATTACAAAACACAAAACTATTGAAGATTACCTACTTTCACACCACTTAATTCTCATCATTTAACATGTTGTATTATTGGATACACTTGATAATGGATACAAATCTATTAATGAAACTGCTTATGATTTATGTTAATGAAAAATCATATTTTAAGGCCACATTTACTAGGGCTAATATTATGCTCTCGTCAAAGAAAAGCTTATTTTTAGATCTTGTCTAAAATACAAAAACTTCATGATAAAACATGGCTTCATCTTAAAATATAGCGCCCTAAATAAATATCTTAGATAAAATAGTGTGTGTGTGTGTGTGTGTGTGTGTGTGTGTGTGTGTGTGTGTGTGTGTGTGTGTGTATGTATACAAAGGTGTATGTACCATTCTAATCATATCCAAACAAATACACATTGAACAATCTAGACACCAACTTGAAAAAACCATTAAGAGTTAAAGCAACTATCTTCTCATTCCATGCCCAAATCATGTGTGGAATTATAAACTTCTATTCAAATTACCATAACTACCCAACTGTTGGTTGGAACTAGAGCATCCAACTATTACTCTAGGGCATGCCATTGTGTCCAAATTCCCATTGGATTGATTATTATCAATATCAATGCTTCAACTTACATTTTAATTACTACAAGGCAAACTACTAGCTCGATATTATTTTCAAATTACCTCAAGGAAAGCTACTAAATCAATATGATTCTCAAGTTACATCGTTTTGTTGCAATAAAGAATTCATTTCAATACTTTTAAATTTTAATCAACATCCAGGTTTCACATTCAATTGAAGTTCCTCCAACCAGACTCTAGTTTTTAAATATTAATTATTTTCAACCTTGATATTCCCTAATCTCCCATTCGATGACACCATCTTGACAAATTTTGTGCTAAACTTGCTACCGTATTTCATGGAAATTGTATCACGCAAGTTGAACCTATTTTGGAACTTGCAATTTCCCTTCTAATACCACCATCTTTGAGGGCCATTTTCTCTTTAACATCAAAATCACAATGAATTACTACACCTCCATGAGTTTCATAGACCAAAAATGTGCCTAGAGGGGCATGCACATGTATGACATGGATAAAACAAGTTTGTCATCAAGTGGTGTACAAAGGATAATATTTCCTATTCTGAAATCATTGAGGGAAATTCATATTAAGTTGTTACACACTTATGAAACCCTTTTTTCACCTCTTCTTACATATCCCACAACAAAAAATAAAGGACAACAATAGGATTCGACAACAGTTGATTAACCCTTATTGGATTGAAATCAATGTTTCACCATTTCTTTTCCACATTTCTAAGAAAGCAAATACAAGTAATGCTACACATGACTTTTTGTTTATTTTTCGTGTCCACTTTTAATCTCCTAACTTTTATTAGTTTTTCTATATTTTTTTATTGGGTTGCATTAAATTCAGTAAGACCTTGCTTGTGTTATAATGTGGTTTATATGTTAAGCATAATGATCATGCTCATAGTTGAAAATGTGGAAAGCAATTGAGCATAGAAAAAAGAAGACAAAGACAGACACATGGGAAATAGAGACACAAGAATGGCAACCACCTGTACAACCTATAAATTCTACAATTATATGGGTGTACTTATAAGAGTACAATGGATACATATTTAATGTGTATAATATTATCATGAGAGCAATGCATACCTTGCATTCTTGAATATAATATGAGGATAAACAACAAAAGGAAAAATGTTATATTATTTTCCTGAACATGAAAACATACACACAATTGCTTTGATCATGAAGAACTGATATGCCTTCTGCTCACCCTCCCCCCATTGACCCTCTATGTTGCCAACTTCAATGGGTGTGTGTGTGTGTGTTAGTTAATAATGAGGTCAGATGTGTCTATGTTGGTGCCTTGGAATTGTTTCTAAAACTATAAAATCTCCTTACATTCCATGATGATTATGTCAATGGGGGAATCCACAGTGGGGTTGCACCTCCTATTAGTCTAATACTTGATTGGTTGTAGGACTGATATTCCTTTGATTTTGTAGAAATTGTATGCCTTATGCTCAACCTGCCCCCCATTGACCCTCTATGTGGCCAGCTTCCATGGATGTTTGTGTTAGTTATTACTAAGTTCAAATGCATCTATGTTGGTGCCTTGGAATTATTTCTACAACTATAAAATCTCCTTAGTTTCATGCCATGATGATTATGTTGATGTGGGCATCCACAGTGGGGTGGAACCTCCAATTAGCCTAATACTCGATTGGTTGCAAGACCGATATTCCTTTGATTGTGCAGAACTCGTATACCTTCTTCTCAACCTCCCTCCCTATTGACCCTCTACGTGGCCAGCTTCCAAGGGTGTGTGTTAGTTATTAATAATTCCAGATGAAAATATGTTGGTGCCTTGTAATTTTTTCTACAACTATAAAATCTCCTTACATGCCATGATGATTTTCTCGATGGGGACATCCACAGTGGGGTGGCACCTCCTATTATCATATTACTTGATTGGATGTAATACTGATATTCCTTTTATTGTATAAAACTCAGATGCCTTCTACTCAGCCTCCCCACCATTGACCCTCTATGTGGCCAGATTTCGTGGGTGTGTGTTAGTTAGTAATAAGGTTAGATGCATCTAAGTTGGTGGCTTGGAATTGTTTCTACAACTATAAAATCTCCTTCAATTCCATGATGATTATGCCAATTGGGGTATTCACAATGGGGTGAAACCTCCTATTATCATATTACTAGATTGGCTACAACAATCGATATGAATTATTCTCAACCTCCCCCTATCCACCCTCTAATTCGCCAGCTTTTGTGGGTGTGTGTTAATTATTTATAAGCTCATATGCATCTATGTTGGTACCTTGGAATTGTTTCAACAACTAGACAACTATCCTCCTCTTCTACACAAAATTCTATCTTGGTCTCCCATTCGCAAAAGGCTAAGTTCACATACCAAACATTGTGGTTGTAGCCACTGCAGTATTGGCTACAAATTCCACCATGAAAGGGTAAAAAAAATAATTTAGAATATAAAAACTTCATTCATCATCCAAATCTTGTTACACATAAACCATGTTGATATATATAGTAACATTTCTAACAAAAAATAAAATGTGCCCATTTTCAAATAATATAAGAGCATGTTGCATATACTTAATAGGTAGACCAACATACCTCTGTAGAAATATTTATGACTACAAATGGCATGTGATCATCCTATTCCAAACATATCTAACTATAATTCAAAATTTCAGTAAACCTAGCCATGATAAAATCAATTAGACATTTGGCCTAGCACCTGGTGAGAACATTCAATAAATCAATATGAATTGCATGTGTAGTGAGAATAAATATTAATCCATCAAGCAATACAAAAAGTACCATCAACAATGTTTTTAATCCATATGAATATTTCCACCTTTTTCATATGAAATCTCATCGCCAATTAAACAACAAAGTTGGTTGTTAAAAATTCATCCAATCCATCATCAATGCAATGCCAATCGCCTCCAAAAATGAAAAAAACAAGGGCTAATTTTGTCAAGGAGATCTAATTTTGAGAGAGATGAAAAAAAATACCAGTTGTAAAGTGGGTTTGGGGATGTAATCATCATAAGGCCAGGAATTCATTATGCCATGGAAAAGCGCACCATTGTCCATATTCGTTTGATCGACAATTCACCTGGTCATATATAAAATAACATCTGCATTGCCAACCAAAACTAAACAAAAAACACAATAAGCAAAGACAAAGGTGATATATTGCTTAGCATGGGTGGGAGGAGTAGGTGGGAGATGGACCAGATTTAGCATGTCAATATCATGCTATAGCTATCAATGGATTGGAAAAGGGAGAAACCATGAAACTTGAAAGTAACAATGTGGAAAATGCACAAGAAGTAGTAACAATGTGCAAAATGCACAAGAAACAACCTCATTAACATTTTATGAAACCCAAAAATTGATGGACAATAGGCATTGGGAGAAATCGTTTCCTCAAGAAAATTCATGGGCGAAATTTGTGAAATAAAGCCTTCAATCGAGGAGATGTAAGGAGATGTAGGTGAAAGGGTTTACATAAAATTCTTATTCATGGAGATGAGGGTGAAATAATTCCCAAAACCTCAAGAAATCTAGGCAATGTAATCAACAAAAAAATCGTGATTATGAAAAATCAGGGCTAATTGGAAAGTTGTTCCTGAAATCGGGAGGGCTAACCATTTTCCCACTGATTTTATTACTATTTTACTATTTTATAGGGGATGAATTATCTGTCATAATTTTAATATGCGGGTTAAACATTTTAATTTTTGTAAATACTAGTTTAATGGAAATTCGTCTTTCAAAAATTTAAATCCTAAAATTTTGTCCATTGACAAAATTTCACCCCTAAAATTATTTATGCAAGTCTTAAGGAAGAAACATAGTGTTTCCATTTCATTTTAACTACATTAACAAAGTCTTTTTACACTGACTATGAAAGGTTGAACTTGAAATGGGTTGGAGGTGCACAGTCCTTTTTTCGCTCCTTTTCAAACTAATGAAAAACTAGAATATGACTTGATTTGTAATGTTCCCAAGGTGATTTTCTTGGAAGATTTAAGGTTTTTATGTTTCTTGGTTGTGGTATTTTGTCAAACAGTTCGTGTGTTTTCCTTCTCAAGTGCGCTAGGATGGTTTATTTTAGTTTTGCGGTACATAAATGATAGGAGCATAACAATAATGGATATACAACGTAATTCAATACGAAGTAACACAAGAAATAGCCACAAATACCTCATATCTGAATTTATTTAATTATATAGTTGACCTCATACAATAATAGTGCAGATCTGGAATACATAGAGAAGAATAGTGTGTGTGGCTAATAATGCCTCCAAGATACAATAGAAGATGAAGATATAGGCTTCCAAAATCCTCCCCAAGATGAATACCAAAGATCTCTAAGATACAACCCTTCCCCTTTGTTGTAGGTGATTCCTTCTCTAGCACAATGCGGACTTCCTAGCTGGAATAGACTAAGGCTGGTACGACCTCCTCTATGTTGGCCTCAAACTCTTACAAAACTATGATAGAAGATATATTTGATGATATCAAGATTATAGGAGTAGTCTTTGGGTTGTAGCTTAACTGTCTGACCTCCAAATAACCATATCCTTAAGAACATATGCACCCTCTCCCTCGGGAAATACACCCAAATCCACAAATAAATATATGTGATCTCCAAACTCCCATGATAAGATGCAAACCTCTAGATCTGAATATGTATGGTCATGGAAAGTGATCACTTGTAAGTTTCATGCAGATCTGAAACGTCTCAATCAATGACCCCAAATATAATTGTGCCCTCCTCTTGAATTATGCCCCACTAAGAGAAATGGTGAATATGGCATGTAAAGCCTCCACAAAGTAATGAGAAAAAGCACCCTGGAGATATATAACAACTCTGAACTGGAATTACTTCCATATAAAATCACCTCAAGATCCTGCGAACTCTTCTCTCATGAACAATGTGCCCTAGCTCCGTAGAAAGACACCAAATTTGTACTTTGCTTCCTCAAATAATTGTGAAACTGAAATATAACTGAACTAGAATGGTGAGGGATGAATATTTCACCTCCTTGGCCAAGATTGGATCAAGAACATGAGAAACTTTCAATCCCTTTTTGATCTCTAGGGTGTATTCACTCAAAACCCCCAATACCATGGGATCTCTAGCTAAGAAGCCAGACATCAAAATAGTAATCAACATCATGAGAGAATAGAAGCCCCTATCTCTCTTTTATACCCATGTCCATCTTTTCTCTCCAAGTGACTTTTACTTTCCTTTTAATATTCCTTAATAAAATCACTTCATTAATTAATTAACTTTTTTTCCTCTGAAAAGTTATTTATTTGTCCTTATGGCTTCTCTAGACACTGAAAGTCACTTCTCGCCATCTTATCTTGTAGTGTTCTTCATCCTGATTCCGATGAGCTATTGCACTAAGAGGTTTCTTCAATTATTATGCCCAAAATGACCTCCTTAGTGAATTTAATTGAAATATGCCCCATAATATCTCAAAATTACAAAAATCGTCAGAATGCAACAAAACCAAAGACAACTTGTGTGGAATGAATAGTGATGATGAAATATGATGAACGATGCAAGTTGGGCCCAATAAAACCTCTCAATATCTCTTGAACTCGCTATCACCCCCATCTGGCTACGGTGGTAGGCATCCCACTCTCTAACATAGAAAGATCCAAAAATGGGGACATTACATGATTCTTCGCCAACCTCTAACCTAGATCTGACCCTAATTTTATCTGTCATAAGAAATTATATACCAAGTACCTATCTAGTCTATTTTACACCTAGCATCAATCATTTTCATATTCCTATTTTGAAATGAGCTTAACATGTTGGACATCCACCAAACATACCTTCTACAACTTATTCCAAAAAAAACATAAAAAATAAAATCCAAGGGGTCCACTTTAGTAGCACTTCCCCAACTTTATTTACCTTAATAGTAGAATTTAAGTCCCCACTCAAATAAACTTCCTCCTTTTAAATAAATCATGTGCTAACATATCCTCCTTGGATTCCACAATTCCACTCTATTATCATATGGGCCATAAATGTTGATAACATCAGCACTAAAGAAATGAAATTTTCTTCAATATCTAAGTCAAGTATTACAAATTTATTAATCAAATAAAACTCTTCCTCCAAATAGCTACCAAACCTCTTTACCTTTCTATAGATTTTAGACATAAGAAATCCCGCTCCTTTTGGATAGCTCTCCCAAAACATTAACCCCTAACCCATAATTTCTTATAACATAATAATATCAAGGTTTTGAAGTTTTAACATTTAGTGGCAATTTTTATAGGGTTTTTCTAAACATTTTAAATATTAAATGACATAAAAATAGAGAAAAATCATTATGAAGGAATTGACATTCTTTCTTTAAGGCCCCTTCTAGGATCTTATACTTTGCTGGATAGATTAGCAAGTGCATATTTAAAGTTGCAAATAGAGAGTTGGAAAATTTAAAACAAAATTTTCCCAATTGCAATAAAATAAATGTATTAAACACATACTCTGTGTGGTGTGACATCTGCATTATGAAAATTTTACAACAAGGTCTATTGCATTCAAATAAATGTATTGAAAATAGATTCTTGTGAGAATTGTTTTAAATAAATGTATTGAAAATGGACTATTATGAGCATTGTGATTAAATATGTTATTCAAGTTGGTTGAGCTTCTTTTTTCCAAGAGAAAATTACTCCAATTTATATAAAGTATAATTTTTTTTACAATGCAAATCTGCCAGCATTACCGAAGCCCAGAAAGCCCACCAACAGGGAGGGACCAAAACAAGCATATACAGTCAATGAGGAACAACCGAAAAGGAAAGGTAACAAACAACGAGCAAGACACCCATTAAACCACCAACAACAAAAATAAAGGAAAGTAGCCCACATCATTCAAAGACATTTATAGATGTGATAGGACTCTCTATCCCTCTATCTCTATGGAAAACTGAGAGTCTACCGACTGCTTCCTTTAAATCCCTTTTTGAGAGGGCATCCGCCTCTCTATTAAGAGATTTGGGGATATGATGAAAGTTGACGTCGGCGAAATTTTTTGACAGCTCCATCATTTTATCCTTCCAGCTATCATTGTGGACTGTTTGGAGCTTGGACTTATGAGAAATCCAATCAATGATAATTTGCGAATCTCCAAGGATGTGTAGGTGACTTATAGACCAGCAGGAGGCAAGAAAGAGGGCAGCCCATAAGCCCAAAAGCTCAGCTTTATTATTTGTGCCTACACCACAGTTTAAGAACCACAGTGTAATCCTAGATGGGTGAGTTTTGAAGAAACCCCCCACGCCACAACAGCCACCACTGGACAGAGCAGCACAATCAAAGCATGCTACGGTGTAGCCATCCAACAAATTTATATCGCAGACTTTAAAATTTGGAGGCTTATGCAATGAGTGTTTCCAATGGAAGGAGACCAATACTTTTTTAAGCACCACTTGCAAAGAAGGAGGACTGGAATCAAAGGTGGCACGATTACGGGCAGTCCAAATCTGCCAGGAAACAAGAACCGGTAAAGACTTGGGCGTCGAGGTTTGAGCCAGCCACCGAGTGTAACTATTTGAGAGGGAGGTGCCGCTCCAAGTTGAATGCAGTGATAGGTGATTGAGCACATGAGACCAAACCAACTGAGTGAAGGAACAATGTACCAGTAAATGGTTGAGCTTTTCCTTTTCATTTTATTTGAGAGTCCCAAAAATAAGATAAATAGATTTGGGTTGTAGGTGTTCAACACCAAAACATGTTTCCATTTTTTTCATAAAAGATGTTTTCATAAATATAACAGATGTTTCGTTTTTTTAAAAAATAAAAGATATTTACAAAAATATAAATATTTTTTCATAAAAGATATTTCCATAAATATAAATATAAAAGATGTTTTAGTTTTTTTGAAAATAAAAGATATTTCCAAAAATATAAATATAAAAGATGTTTTCATTTTCTTATAAAACAATGTTTCATTTTTTTTAAAATAAAAGATGTTTCCATACATATAAAAATAAAAAATATTTTCAATAAAAGAGTTGTTTCATTTTTTTAGATAACAAAAAAATGTTTCCATAAATATAAAAGATCTTTCCATTCTTTTTTTTTAAATACAGGTTATATGAAAAAACCAAAACAAAACATGTTGTCTATAAAAGTTAAAAAGGAAGGAATATATCTTTTAAAATCTCTGATCTTAAGCATCAAAGAAATCCAAAAATTTTGTCAAATCACCTGCTCTGACCCTAATTTGAACTATCAAAAGAAATTATCTAAGTACTTATCTAGTCTCTTTTCCACCTAGCATCAATCATTTTCATATTCCTAGTTTTAAATGACCTTAACATGTTGGACATCCACCAAACATATCTCCTACAACTTATTCCAAAAAAGAAGTAAAAAATAAAATCCAAGGGGTCCACTTTAGTAGCACTTCCCCAACTGTATCTATCGTGATAGTAGAATTTAAGTCCCCGCTCAAATAACCTTCCTCCTTTTAAATAAATCATGTGCTAACATATCCTCCTCCGATTCCACAATTACACTCTATTATCATATGGGCCATAAATGTTGATAACCTGAAAACCTTCCTCAGAAAGAAAAAAAAAGAATTTTTCTTCAATATCTAAGTTAAAAAAATTCTTCAATATCTAAGTCAAGTATTACAAAATTTGTTAATCAAATAAAACTCTTCCTCCAAATAGTTGCCAAACCTCTTCACCTTTCTATAAATTTTAAACATAAGAAATCTCACTCTTCCAAGTCAAGTATTACAAAATTTGTTAATCAAATAAAACTCTTCTTCCAAATAGTTGCCAAACCTCTTCACCTTTCTATAAATTTTAAACATAAGAAATCCCACTCCTTTTGGAAAGCTCTTCCAAAATATTAACCCCTCAACCCATAATTTCTTATAACATAATAATATCAAGGTTCTGAAGTTTTAACTTGGTCGAAATTTTTTATAAGGTTTTCTTAAACCTTTAAATATTAAATGAAATAAAAATAGAGAAAAATATTTAAATGAAATAAAAATAGAGAAAAAATCTTATGAAGAAATTTGCGTTCTTTTTTCTTTTAAAGCCCCTTCTAGGATCTTATATTTTGCTTCATAGATTAGCATAGCAAGTGCATATTTAATATTGTAAATTTTAAAACAAATTTTTCTCAATTGCATTAAAATAAATGTATTGATTGAACACATCCTCTTTGTGGTGTGACATCTACATTATGGAAATTTTAAAACAAAGCTCTCTTGATTGCATTCAAATAAATGTATTGAAAATAGACTTTTGTGAGCATTGTTTTAAATAAATGTATCGAAAACTATGTTATTTAAGTTGGTTGAGTTTTTCTTTTGCATTTTATTTGAGAGTCTCAAAAATAAGATAAACAGATTTGGGTTGTAGGTCTCCAAAACCAAAACATGTTTCATTTTTTCATAAAAGATGTTTCCATAAATATAAAAGATGTTTGGGTTTTTTTTTAAATAAAAGATATTTACAAAAATATAAATATTTTTTCATAAAAAATGTTTTCATAAATATAAATATAAATATAAAAGATGTTTCAAATTTTTTTAAATAAAAGATATTTCCAAAAATATAAATATAAAAGATGTTTCATTTTTTTATAAATTTTATTTTTTTTTTGAAAATAAAAGATGTTCCATACATATAAAAATAAAAAATGTTTCCAATAAAAAAGATGTTTCAATTGTTTTTTAAAGAATAAAAAGATGTTTCCATAAATATAAAAGATGTTTCCATTTTTTTTAAATACAAGTTATATGAAAAAACCAAAACAAAACACACCATCTACAAAAATAAAAAATGAAGGAAGATATCACTGAAAATCTATGATCTTGAATCATCAATGAATCCCAAAAATTTTGTCAAATCACCTGCTCAGATCTGAAAGAAGATATCACTAAAAATCTTTGATCTTCAATCATCAACGAATACACGGGATTTCCTAATATTTGTAATTAATATGAGCTGAAATCTTTTGAACATGAATTTGACTAGAAATGGAATCTAAACAATGCAACACGAGATTTCCTAATATCTGCAATTAATATGAGCTAAAATCTTTTGAACATGAATCTAACTTGACAAGTAGGAAATGACCAAAAATCCAAATATTTTCTAAAATATGCAATTCTTTCTTTGTGTTTTCCTCAATTTGTTGAGTTCTGCAAAGTATATTCTATTTTTTTTTCCTGTGCAGTGATGAAAAAGTAGATGAGTTGTCCTAACTAAAGAAAAAAAGGAAATATTTCCATTTTGTATTCTCTCGAGTTTCCTATAAATACAAAGCTTCTACAACATATTTTTGCTATTAAATTTAGGTCTAGAAGTTACACAGTTGAAAAAATAATGGCAGAAACACAAATGCTCAAGCATTTGATTATGGCCATAGTCATGTTGTTGTTAACGACGAATATTGTGATGGCATATAATGTTGGTACCAACATGGAACATAATATTGGTAATATTAAAAATTGAGTAGTTTAGGTAGTTCATTTCTTATTTATTTATGTATGGACTTATAATAAATTATGATTTATGATTTCATATTTATGTATGGTTTTATAATAAATTATGATTTCATATTTATTTTGGTAAAATGCATCAAATTATAGAGACAACTTCTTCCGTGGGCTAGGACTTGGCAGATAATCTTACCTTCTACAATTGTTGATCCGTTCCAAACTACTCAAGCTGTGAGAAGACGGAACTATGTTTTGGGCATGGACTAGGGACTTACAAGTGTTGTCGTAACCCACCGGAGGCTTTCTCTCCTCATTAATTAAGACGATACACGTCCTGGTGGTTTTATCTTGTACTTCATAATATAATAATTACAAGCTCTTTTGGAGTTGTTTTTATGGAATCTATGTTCAATATTTTTGTTTTAAAAAGTGAATATATATATATATATATATATATATATAGAACTTGAGTGGGTACTTAAACCAATATATTTTCCACGAGTTCGGTTTGGTCTCCTCACATTAAATAACAGAATAAATGCTTCTATTTCACGTTTTTTTGTCATGTGTTGTCACCATCTCCTCTCTCAATTTTATAAAATTGTTAAAAACAACATCAACCTTCCTTACCCATTGTTTATATACATAACCGATATATCCTTACCTTACCTAGAGTATACGACATCTCTCCTCTCAATCTGTCTACCCATTATTTTAGCATATCAATTTTGAAGAAACTATAAGCACAAGATTTTTTTTAATTAAATACACAATTTAACATAAATTCAAAAAACATTGAAGAGGAACTTGACACCTTTGGAAAAATTCAATATTAAAAACGAAATTCATGAAAACAATCATCAAAATGTTTGCATCACTCGATAAGTTCAACATTGAAAATGGGTCTACTAGTTATTATTCAAATGCCAATAATCAATATTGGGAAAATATAGCCCAATTCGATGATTATAAACTGATTTTTGGTCTCATCGAGGCCAAATGTCTCATGCGTTCTATGAAGGCGTGCCATATCCATTCACTATTTTGTGAATAGCATGTGTTATTTCTGGATTTAGTTAAACAATTTGGAAGGGAGATGGAATGGAATCCCATTTTAGATATTTTGTGGTGAAGTGAGATAGAAGGTAGAAGGGTTTGGAGGGAAATCATAAGTAAATAATGGTTTAGCAGGGATGGAAGGTGGTATGAAATATAGATCCAACAAATATTAACTAAGGGAAGAGATGACAAAAATGCATTAAGCAGAAGAAAAATGTTATTTAGTTTTAGGAGAGGATATCTAGATGCACTAAGTCATGGATATGGAAAATAGAACATGGGTGGGGCTATTTTTTGGTCATTATATGTTAGAGAGTATTTATATGATAGAGAGTAGTATAGTAGCTTGAATGGGTGAATTGTAGAAGTTTTTGTTAGGTTTCCTTCCATAATATCATATTCTAGTTGAAGGATGGATTATTTTTATTTTTAGGTCATAAAATGATTCCATGAAGGTGTTGGGTAGGCATTGGTTGTGGGGTCATAATCCCTTATCTCTCAAGAAGTGGAGTCCTTAAGTTTGATTGTTGGATGGAGAAATCATCTCTACAAATTATTTGGATGAAGTTTCTTGGGTTCCCTCTAGAATTTTTGTTAATGGACATGTTTAGAGCAATTGGAAATAAGTATTGATCTCTTTTCCCGTAAGGAAAATAGTCAACCTCATAGGGTATTGTCATGGGAGATACCATCTACATTTTTATAGAGGTGGTGGTCTTCTCATTCTCACTCAAGCCATAGTTATATTATGGTTCTAGATAACCACATTTTTTATTCATCAAACATTTAATGCCTAAGAGTGGAACAAGCAATGAGACACAAAAATAAAAGAAGCAATTAGAAATTGGCCTTGAACATAAACAAAATTTGTATGGTAAGGTTTCATGATTACAGACTGAGAAAGAAGAAAATAGAGGGAAATGCTTCAAACAAGACCTATACTCACAAAAATGGAAGAAGTGTTTGGTGATTTTGATCCCCCTCTCATCTTTTATAAGTCTTTAAATAAATAGTTACATATCAACCAAAATTTTCATAACCATTTCTATACTCTTCAATATCACAGTGTGTTAACTATTGCTTCTAATTCCCCCTTTATCCATTCTTGAATATAATCATGTAACGATGCTATGACTATGTCCCATTTAACCCTAACTCTGAAAAAATCATCTTCAATACTTTTCATTGTGGCACGTTGTTGTTGTGTAGTAGCTTCTTAGTATTCATTCTCATTCAGGAAACTAACTAACCAGTATCAATTTCATCTTCTAGGAAATTTGTGAGGTCATCAAATTTGGTTCACCATGCGACTCATAATATACCCAAATCTACTTCCATATTATCTCTAGTCAATAACATTGAATCCATTATCAAGGGTGGACCTTTGAGTTCCTTCACAATATCATCCACCTTTAGAAATAATGTACTTCTCCTTCCTTCAAGAGTGTCACAGGTAGTGATCAATTACTAGATGGTATCTATCCTCCCAAGCCAGTGATTGTGTATCCACTTTAGTCTATTTTTAGAAGGAAAATATTTATTTTTCCTTGTTAGCTCATCCATCCTTGATATTCTTTCCATGAAGGCAATGCATTTTTATAAAAGTGTTCATCATTCTATAAATCCTTTTTCAAATATTCCTTAAGGGAACAAATCCTTCATGTCATCACACCTTCCTCTGTAGCAATCTCCAAATCTTTCAGGATTATGCCAAGCCTTTACTTATGTTCTTTGCCACATATTTTTTGATACCCATTCACATTTTAGCAACCTTTGTGACCTTGGAGCTTGATATGGTTACTTCTTCAACAAATTCATCTAGGATCATTATAGACAAAGGTTCTGCAAATAATGGCATCAGACTTAGGGTAGCCTCGAGCTCCCTTATCATTTTCTTCAACTTTTTTTTTTCTATCTCATGTTCAGTTATTCAATGAGTCAGTGCTTCACCTGTGGATTTGAAACCTAAGAATCCTTAAGGGCCTATCTTAGAGCTCAAATTTCATATTACTCTTTTGTTTTTCAGTTTGAATCTCTCAATATGCAACTTTCTAGAATCTTTATCGTATTTAACATTGTGCAAAGTCATAGAATATTCCTAAAAAACAATTGCTCCCTCCTGGGCCAACTCCTCTACGATCCGTTTACTTTCATATATTTACATTGTAGCCCATCCAGGCACTTCATTAACCTCATCGACTTCCATATATGCTACATTTTCTTCCAAAACCCAAGGGTCTTGAGTATTACCTCCTTATGTATTTCTTTTTTCTTTTTGGAATAGGAGTAACTATACGATTTATCTCCAATTAATGTTGAAGGGGGTCCTTGTCATCACCATCACCTTTCATCCTTCATTATTCTCTCTTCCTTCTATGTTAGCTACATGATTTTTGTGACTGGAAGAAGAACTCTTATGGGAGTGATGAACAAAATCACCATCAACTCTAGTTGTGGATCTACCCCAATGTTTGTGTTCTGGTTGTTTGTTTTCTTCCTAGAGAAATACCTTCTTCACACCAATGTTTGAACTTTACCATGTATTTTCATCATTGCAAGCAACTTTCTTATTCTTCTGAAGATTAGTTTTACTTTTCTTGGCTACCACCATGGCTTCAACATGTGTATCTTTGTTATTTGCATCTTCCTCTATGATTTTCTCTAGCCTAGTAAAAACTAAACCATAGCTTATTGAAACCACATGATCCATGAAAACACCTTCAATATCAATGCCCTTCCATGCTTCATCCTCTTTCATATTGAAGGAATAAAAAAATCCAACCATCTTAGTCAAGCTAAATGAAATTTTAACTAAAATATATAATTAATTTTGAAAGGCACTAGAATGAATTTTTGCTTCCTCTTTTTATCGAAAAACATGGACCACATTTTGTATTTTTTATGTAGTTAATAAAAAATAAATCTATCACCAACACAACAGGGAAGAAGAAAGGGCTTCCATTCAAATCCAAAGATCCTTATGTATGTGAATTATTCTTTAGATATACATACTCCCTTACCCACAAGAAATTTTATGCCTACCTCTATTAGCCTAATCGGTTCTATCCTGACGAGCATACTTCTGCAGTCTCTGACAAAATAATCTTGGATTTCAAAGAAATGGAATGGTTTTTTCTTCTTTCATAACATAGGGTACCATAATTGAGCAAGGTCCTGATTGAAATCAATATTTCCCTTGGGGGACATTCTTAGTTCAATAGTCGCAAAAATCCTTGAGAATTGACACTAGCAAAAAATATTTGGATCAATTGTTGTAGCAAGCCCTTGAAGGAAGGTTTAAACCCTATAAAAACCTAAAAAGAGATGATCCAAAAATCGTAGCACCACAACACCTAGGTGATGCCACTAGCCAAAAATATTTGGATCGACTGTTGAATTGAGTAAGTGAGGTTCAGACCCACTCTGATACCATGTTGAGCTTCAAAAGAGATATAGAGAATCAAATAGAACTAACACAAACCCTAACTCTAGAATAAAGAGAATAAACCAACATTAAGGCACCCCGGCTCTTGAAGAGAAATTAGCCAAAAGGGACAAATCATAGAGAGAGAAATAATAACCCTAGCACAAGTTCACTATAAAGAGAAAGTAACCCGACATTAAAAGAAAGCTCAACTCTTGAGGGCACCCTTCAACAAATCACTATGATAAGAATGAAAGACAATAACATGAATGAATGGATTACAAATGAGAGTGGATTTATAAATGCCCAAATCAAAAGGTAGGGCACTTCCCAAGGAGAAAATGTCAGCCTACATGTACGAGGTTGGCCTTAGCCAAAAATAGAAGTGTAATTAATGGCACAAGATAGGGTCAGTTATGGTCAAAAGAGAAGCTTACACTTGTTATAGCAAGATTTGCCTCACCCCATGCAATATTGCACAGAAGGCCTTTTTCCATTCCCTATGCAGACTTGAAGTCCCTTTTTGAAAATCCCAGAGCTAAAAATATATTTTTTCCACATATACACACCTTGCCTACTATACAACATGCGTATACGCAGGTTGCACCACTACAACCCACGTACATCGGTGAATGTGCCCAAAATTGAAAAATAGTATTGGGTTTCCATGTCAAGTCATGAGATCAATGATCCTTGGCCTTCCATATACTAGAAACGTTCCAACTTCACCCTTCAGTTCAATTTGAAGCCTATAAATGGGCCAAATCTGAGCTATGGAAAGAGGAGAAAGAATTCAACTTTGAGAGTGAAGTTACTTTGGAGAAATTATTCACTTCACATTGAGTCTGCATCCCTTTGTCCTTTAAGTCTGAACACATTGTTCAACCCCAAGCTCTTCCCCTATTGATTGAGAACTTTATTGTATCTCTTATATGATCTTGACTTTGGTGGAGGATTGAAGTGGTGGAGGCCCAGCTGGAGGGAACTTAGTTTCTCAGTGCCGAACCGTGCTGACACGGAAGTCTGTAACTCATTCACTTCTGTTGATTATATATTAATAGAAATACTTTTTTCTCGTCCAATTAATATCTTGAAAATATTTGAATTATTATTCCATGGGTGTATTTGTTATGAATGTTGATGGATTATGCTATTGAATGTGCTAACATCATATATTATCACCATATTTTTGCATTTCTTGGCTGTTGAGGACTAGTTGCAGGTATATTTCTTTGAGTCAAGTACTCAATGATGGACTTCATCGAACGTCTGGATGAGGTAGGCCTCTTATATTGTCTTCTTATCATATTTGTTTATATAAAATACTTGATATTAAAGTTGATTTCTTCAATCATTTCCATCTATTGTGGTTTACCCATAGCCATAGAGATATTTTCCTCGTAACAGAATTGGCGACCATACTCGGGATTGAATCTTATTTTTCAAGTTTTGGAGTGTTTTTCTCCTTAGATTGCTCTCGTTCATATTGAGTTTCATGTTGTATGATTGCTTGATAGCCTCTATTCACCCTAGGTCTGAGTTTCTTAGCCTTCTCCTTAGCCTAGCTATGTTTTGACACATATACGTTGTTTTTTGCTTGATAGTCGCATACATACATGTGATATCCTTCTACAAGCTTTGTACATACACACTTTTCCCTTGAACAGTCATGTACATCAACCTTTATTGCCTGTTTGTTGGGTCTGGTGGTCGTTGGGTAGGTTTTGATGATTGTTGAGTCTTCTTGGGTCTCTGTGGTGACTGTTAAGTATCTATTAAATGATGGGAAACCTGTCTTTGGTTGAATTTTTGGGCAGTGCCTTTCTCATCATATTTTCATTTTGATTCTCCTTGCACCTTGGGCTGGGTGTTTTGATCCTTGATATCCTACTTGCGTCGCCTTTGTCTATACACAGTAGAGTCTTTATATCAATCTTTTGTTCAGTCCTTGCATTTTCATTTTTCTTATATTGAAAATACAAAAATATTAGGCATTTTACATTGATTGGCATTTTGATATCTTGACTCTTTGTCATTTATCTTAGTGCATGTAAAGAATATTGCATTTTTATTTAGAATTGCATAATTGAATTGAAAAATGCATTTTTTAAGAAGCATGTCATTTATTGGAAATTGAAGTTAGGAATTTGCATTTTATTCATATTCATTTATTTTACTTGTTGAGTCATAACATCATTAGTTTCATGACCTCACCTTTTGAGTAAGCAAGGCCATTAAAATTAACATTGTAGTTTAAAATTGATTAATAACGATTTTATTTTCTAGGGTGCACAAACTAGTTTAGGATTTAGTGCCTTGGGATAGGATTTTGTGAGTAAAATTATCCAAGGCTATTAAATCAACATATGAGTCTGACTAAGGGAGTGGACAAATCCATTTTATAATCGGTAATATCAGGAGGCTCCACTTACACTAGAGTTAAGCTCGAGGTCGCGTGAGGTTGGTTGAAGAGATATCCCCCTAATACCTTCTTAGCATAAGATATATTTTTAGTGATCTATTCGTATATGGGGATCTTGCTAGTGCCCTACCTCTGTGAGAGGCGGTGCTTTCAAGGTTTCAGGCTTTACTACCCTACCCATACGGTGGACCTGACTTACGACTATTTTCTTGTGCATTAGCTATACCATGGTTGATTAGTTGCTTGACTTAGCTTCCACATAGGTTACTTGCAGGGGTTATTCGGAAGGTACCTTGGGTCAGATAAGGGTCGAACATCACACAACCTTTATGGAAGATTACCCCTCTGGGGGGATCTGACCAACTAGTTGTTAAGACCACGAGGGCCCTTATAAATGATTTTTTTCCTCCAATCTTTAGTAGCGGAGTCTCAGGCCCTTCTTGGGTGAGGCATACCTACTTTAGAGAGGGAGGTCCCTTTATCCACTTTATGTTGTTTGTGTGCATATTGGTCATTTTATTTTTTTGGTGTGCTCTTTGATTATGAGTAGACCTTTGAGATTTTATACCGCGATTTGAGTTTTTTTTTCATGGAG
>SNQJ01S0062003.1:0-13120 GCA_010110895.2 Picea sitchensis | reverse complement strand
TTTCTTTTCAAATTATTTGCAAAATGAAAAATCATTTGTCAACAAAAATACTAGAGACAGATAATATCCCAGTCACCAGTTGATTCCATAACTTATGGGGTGATAACAGAACCTTTGTCTATAATGATCCCAGATGAATTTGTTGAAGAAGTAACCATATCAAGCTCCAAGGTCACAAAGGTTGCTAAAATGTAAATGGGTATCAAAAAAATTTGGTGAAGAACATAAGTAAAGACTTGGCATAATCCTGAAAGATTTGGATATTTCTACTGAGGAAGGTGTGATGACATGAAGGATTTGTTCCCTTAAGGAATATTTGAAAAAGGATTTATAGAATGATGAACACTTTTATAAAAATGTAGTGAGTACCTTCATGGAAATAATATCAAGGATGGATGAGCTTACAAGGCAGAAGAAATATTTTCCTTCTAAAAATAGACTAAAGTGGACACAAAATCACTGGCTTGGGAGGATAGATACCCTCGAGTAATTGATCACTACCTGTGACACTTTTGAAGGAAGGAGAAGTACATTGTTTCTAAAGGTGGATTACATTGTGAAGGAACTCAAAGTTCCACCCTTGATAATGGATTCAATGTTATTGACTAGAGATCATATGGAAGCAAATTTGGGTATACTAAGAGTCGCATGGGGAACCAAATTTGATGACCGAAGATGAAATTGATACTGGCTAATCAGTTTCCTGAATGCAAAAGAAGACTATGAAGCTACTACACAACAACAATATGCCACACTGAAAGGTATTGAAGATGATTTTTTCAGGGTTAGGGTTAAATGGGACATAGTCATAGCATCGTTACATGATTATATTCAAGAATGGATAAATGGGGCATTAGAAGCAATAGTTAACACATTGTGACATTGAAGAGTATAGAAATGGTTATGAAAATTTTGGTTGATATGTAATTGTTTATTTAAAGACTTATAGAATATGAGAGGAGGATCAAAATCACCAAACACTTCTTCCATTTTTGTGAGTATAAGTCTTCTTTGAAGCATTTCCCTCTGTTTTCTTCTTTCTCAGTCTGTAATCATCCAACCTTATCATACAAATTTTGTTTATGTTCAAGGCCAATTTCTAATTGGTTCTTTTTGTCTTCCATGTCACCTATGTTTAATATATGGTCCACAGGATCCCCATCCTAGTCTTGATAGGATGAACACGTTTTATATTTTCTCATTTAAGTATCATGAATATTATGCACTGCCAATTTTGCACACATTTTATTTGATCTTGAATAGTAAATTTGTATCTATTTTTATTTAAACGACACATAGAGCTATTTTTGGAGCTCATGGCATTTGTGGTTTCTGACTTTTATTAAAGCATGAAATCTCGAGTATGTGTCTCCTTTACATCCTAATGATATGAATGGTACAATATCATTTAAAGTTCTTAGAAAAGGACCATTTATGTTGCTCATTGTTCTACGTGTCTTGCTTCAAATGTTTTTCTTCTATGATATGGGAAATGGCTATGGTGGAATGAATAAATTAGGTTGTTTTCTTGTGTCAAACCATTTTCGTGAAATCTTTTATTTTTATGTGTCCCATCACTTGTTCCACTCTTAGGCATTAAATGTTTGATGAATAAAAAATGTGGTTATCTAGAACCATAATATAACTATGGCTTGAGTGAGAAGGAGAAGAGCACCATCTCTATAAAAATGTAGAGGGTACCTCCCATGAAAATACCCTACACGGTTGACTATTTTCCTTACGGGAAAAGAGATCAACACTTATTTCCAATTGCTCTAAACATGTCCATTCACCAAAATTCTAGAGGGAACCCAAGCAACTTCATCCAAATAATTTGTAGAGATGATTTCTCCATCCAACAATCAAACTTAAGGACTCCATTTCTTGAGAGATAAGGGATTATGACCCCACAACCAATGCCTACCCAAAACCTTCATGGAGTCATTTTATGACCTAATAATAAAGATAATCCATCCTTCAACTAGAATATGATATTATGGAAGGAAACCTAACAAAGACTTCCACAATTCACCCATTCAAGATACTAGACTACTCTCTAACATATAATGACCAAAAAATAGCCCCAACGATGTTCTATTTTCTATATCCATGACTTAGTGCATCTAGATATCCTCTCTTAAGACCGAATATCATTTTTCTTCTGCTTAATGCATTTTTTTCTTCTCTTCCCTTAGTTAATATTTGTTGGATCTATGTTTCATACCACCTTCCATCCATGCTAAACCATTATTTACTTATGATTTCCTTCCAAAACCCTTCTACCTTTTAACTCACTTCACCAGAAAACATCTAGAATGGGATTCCATTCCATGTCCCTTCCAAATTGTTTAACTGAAACCATGAATAGCACATGCTATTCACATAATAGAGAATGGATATGGTGTGCCTTCGGAGTACACGTGAGACATTTGGCCTCGCTGAGACCAAAAATCAATTTATAATCATCGAATTGGGCCATATTTTCCCAATAATGATTATTGACATTTGAATAATAACTAGTAGACTCATTTTCAATATTGAACTTATCCAAAGATGCAAACATTTTCGTGAATTTCATTTTTAATATTGAATTTATCCAAAGGTGTCAAGTTCCTCTTGAATGTTTTTTGAATTCATGTTAAATTGTGTATTTAATTAAAAAAATTGGGTAGGGAAGGTTGATGTTGTTTTTAATAGTTTTATAAAATTGAGAGAGGAGAGGGTGGCAACACATGAAAAAAAACCGTGAAATAGAAGCATTTATTCTTTTATTTAATGTGAGGATATTGAACCGAACCAAGTATGTAGGTTATAACTCGTGGAAAATATATTGGTTTAAATGTCAAGACCCACTCAAGCTATATATATATATATATACTAGCATACCCCCTAAGCAGGCGAATGAGAATGTCGAAGTAATAAAGGGAGGTGTACATAGTATTATATAGGCAAATAGTTCCTTGTTTTTTTTGAAAACAGGGAAAGCATTTTGGTATGGTAATGGAATAAGTACATGTTTTTTGAAATATCTTGAATCAATAAAATATAGTGTGAAAGTGTGTTGTAAATATATTAAAGAACATGTTGTAATTGGAGATCAATAGAAACATTATAAGAAACAAGAGGAATCCATGTCATATGAAGGACGAAAAAATATTTAACATACCACATAGTTATGGATTACATTCATTGATCCAAGAAGAGTAAGAAAGGGTTAAACTGACAAAGCATCTAAATGTGTTTATTCTTTCTTTCTAAGTACAACATATGCACTATCTTTCATTTTTGCATAATGTTCAAAAGAGAAAAATGATGAGATGTGCAACCCTGCTAATGATTTGACGCGTGATATTGTTGTAAAGATTAAGCCTTTCCATTCAACCTTTTCAATGTTTATGGTTGCCTTGGATAGTGTTAATCTTTGAGATTTATGTATAGTTAAGATGCATGCCATTTTGAGTAGGATTTGTTTCTTTGTGCTACATTTTATGGGTGATATCGACACTTGTTTGGGGTTGATATGGTCCCATGGTGGACCGGTAAATGTATCAAACTCCACAACAACATACTCTAGCAAGTTTGGAGGGTCGACTCCTTGTATGTAAGAAATTTGGGTGACCATTCCTAGTGTTCCTAGCTTCTCATGACACAATTCTTTATTTCTTTCACAGTCTTTTTTGTTGTGTTTGTCAAGATCATGTTACCCCAACTTCCCTATCATCTTAAGATTTGTATGAAGAATCTATAAAATGTATACATTTCTCTTTTTCTCTTCAAATCAAATTATTGTACTCCTAAATCTTTTAGTTTTAATTTTCTTTAGATTTTAAACTTAAATCTATTTATTTTTTATAAAAATAAAAAGAAAAAGGAAAAAACTATAACACGATATTAATCAAAATTATGAGAATGGTTACATTAAGATAGAATTCGTGAGGGAGAGATATGTTATATGTACATTAGAAATCTACATTACCTATGTATGTTATTTTTTTATTTTTTTTAACAAGAACTGGTAAAAATATATTAATTGGTGTGGATGAATCCACTGAGGTTACAAAAGGAAAAACAACCCTGAGAGGCTGTGTCTGAGTTCTTCTTTCTTAGGACTATTACAAAAATTAGGGTGTTCATATATCCCCTTTTCTTATAAAAATTACTGTGTGGTGAATTTCCTCCATAAATTCTGCAAAAGGAGCTACGTAGATATGCTATACGACAAAACATAGATCAGTTTGATAGCGAGACTGATTATCTTAGACATTTTTCTCTACTTTGGGGTGTTGCTCATTTCTCTAGAGGTCAGAGAGGGGCACATTCAGATCTGGTACCTGATTAATTGAATTGGACTGGACATTCCTTGAATATCCTTGTTGTGTTCCTGTATTGCTTGTAGGGGGTTGTGTGTCCTCAAGCTGGTCCATCCTGAGCTGAAGGGTGTCTAACTACTCTTGGTTGGTATTGATTTGACTTCTTTGCACCTCGCTTTCGTCCTGTAGTTTGTTGATCAGAAAACGGTGTTGGGAGAGAGTTTCCATCTTGAAATCCCTTTTGGCATTCAACGCTACCAATTGCTCATGAAGACTGTTGCATCCTCCACACTCAGGTTCCCAATTATCTTCTGGCTAGGTGTTTGAGTCCTTCTGCACTGTATGCTCTTGTTTCATTTCACTGTCGCCAGAGGAGAGGCCAGAATTGGCCGGTTCTTGAGGGTTCTCCATAGGGCCTAGTTGTAAAGGCAAACACGAGGGGGGACAACTAAGAGACTGTGCAGTGGGGGGCAAAAGGGAAGGCAAGCTCCAAGCTCTATAGATAATCATTTCACGGAGTGAAAGGGGGGGTGGGCTCTAGGCTCTGTAAACTACCTGAGGAGCTCTCATAGGAAAATGAGAATGGCTACAAGGGGGCGAGGAGGCCACAATAAGAACCTGGGGGGTTTGGAGGGGCAAGCGAGTAGAGTGGCATTCCCACAAGGGCCATGCGCAGAGCAAGGATGGCTACAAGTTTGCTGAGGAGGGGGATGACGACTGGACCCATGAGTTTGTGGGAAGAGTCCTGTACACAATACTGAGTGACGCCATGGAGGAACGACTGACCTCAGGGGAGATGAATCGAAGGGGGAGATGAGTGGCATGTCCATCATGTCCACACATGCGAGCCTAGTACCAGATTTCCCATGCGAGGAGAAGATTTTTCTCTGCTTGGAGAAGAGACCATCTTGTACGAGCAAGGTAAAGAGTTCACGTATGACGCCTGCCAAGTGTTGTGACTATAGGTTGTCACATGGACAACTGAAAGCGTCCACCCAGTCGTGTCATGGCTAACCTTTCAGACATGTGGTGGACCTTGATTGAGGTGGCTGAGGATGTTTCCTTTTAGCCACATTTGGGTGAGGATGTCTGTTAGAAAAACAGGACCACAAAGTAATAAAATAAAACAAATGCGGAAACAAAACATAGAAGATACATAATACAAGAGAGACACATATTTATGTGGTTCACCCAGTGTGGGCTACGTCCACCAAAGAAATTGCCAGGTCCTTTCTTTATTATTATCCACCAAAATGAAGGGATACAACCTACAACAAAACATGTTGTAACTTCCTCTTCTTTCTCTCACAATTTCCTCTCTCAGAATACAATACTCGCCAACCTCCATAGCCGCAATACATTTCCCTCATAAAAGAGGGTTGACTTCTGGGGAAAAAAACCCTAACATAATCTCTATCGTTAGATCTATGACCTTATAATGAACGGTCCAGATTTACAATGAAATTACAATATACTTTTACAAGGCAACATCCAATATTCCTATCCATGTGAATGTGAGGGTTGCTTAAGTCCCAAGGGAGGGAACTCCTTTTGTTGTCCCGAACTATTTTTTAGAGGTTCATTAGTAAAGGGTGGTTGAGGTTAAAACTCCGTCAATGCTGAGAGTGTCGAGATTTGTCCCGATGGCTACATTAGCCATCTTGTCTGCTTCGCTATTATTGCCTCTAAGGATGTGAAAGAAGGTAGTCTTGATTTCCTTGGAAGCCAGCGTGGTTCTGTCCAGGATCTGTTTTAAGCTAGGATCTTTTGGGTTTGTTCCCTTGACCATCGGTCTTATTATGGTGAGAGAGTCACCTAGGACAACAAACTTTCTTATTCCCTTGGAATGGGCTAGTTGAATGCCCTTGAGGAGAGTGTATGCCTCAACTTTGTTATCGATGTCCGTCCTTAGATTCTAGTGGTATCTAGATTCTGCTTTCCCCCCGAGATCGTAAAGGTTCCCCTCGCGCCTGCCTCCCCTACATTAAGTATGTATGTTATTAAAAGAGACATTTAAAGTAAAAACTCTAATTTCAAATCAACATCTAATTATCAACATGTGATTTAGTTAATTATAAAGCATCATAACTTAAGTTCATAACATGACCTTTTTTTCTCTATCAACATGTAATTTAGTTAATTATAAGTCATTATAACTTAGGCTCATAATACAACTTTTTACCTTTGTAACATAGAGGAAGTGCTTTATAATATAAAATTTTTGTAAACAAAATTTTTTTAAGCACAAATATGACCATTAATTAGGGGTGGTGTTATAAAGTTTTGTAGACAAAATTTTTTAAGGAAAAAATATGACCAATAATTAAGGGTGTTGTAATAGATACATTATAATCATTTAAAATTTGTAACTACAAAATATGACCATTAATGAAGGGTGGTGTAATAGATACATTATAATGATCTTTCCTTAGTTTAATGAAGGGTGGTATAATAGATACATTATAATGATCCTTCCTTAGTTGTTTTTGTTGTAAAAAAGTATATTATAGATTATCTTATGTTATGATGTAATAAAATAAAATAATGATTATTTAATAATTAATTATATTATTAATAAAATAAAAATTTAAGATGATAAAATTTGGATATTTTTAAAATATTAATTTTTTCATCTTTAATAGTAATAAATAAATAAAGAGATAACAAACCTTAATAAAATTAGGCTTTTAATGTATTAAAGATAAATTTTGTCACCTATTAAATTATGTTTTTGAAATTTATCTTTTTTGAGTTGTTGTGAATAGTATAGCCTATTATATATATAAATAAGGATATATGTTATGAAAAGTTCAGTTTTTGAATTATTATTTTTTGAGTTGGTGTGAATAGTATAACTTATTATATATCAAAATAAGGATATATCTTATTAAAAGTTTTTGATCCATTGGAGGTAGATTTAGTTATGATTATATAAGATATTGGTTTTCTTGCAAATATTCTCCAAACTAAAAGTACTTTTTAATTTTGAAGTAAGATTTAAAATTGCTTTTACTAACAACTCATCTTCTTCATATTAAAAAAACAAGTTAAAGTCCTCCCCTTTACTAATCATGTGGGAGTCATTTGATATGGTGTGGTTTGGTTTTCCTTGAATAAGGGTGATGATGGTGGTTGTTGACAGGGAAGTTATGATCATTTTTCCACCTTTGAAAAAAATGGGAATAAGAATAATTTTTTTTTTCCCTTTTTATAGCTATAAAATGAATTAAATATAGCTTGTTGGATTGTAGTTTTATAAACTATCTAACCTTGAAACAATTTTTTTAAGTTGTCATAATTGGGTGGTATAAAATGTTAAGAATACTTATATATCTAGAACTTTGATTGAATTTTTGATGAGTCAATTCAAAATTGGGCAAAACTCCTAAGGACATAATTCCATTATGCATGGGTCTTTATGGTAGAAGTATGCCCATGCCTAAATCTAGGAAAGGTCATTTTACTATAAGATTAACTTATTCTATGATTTATTAAGATGAAGTATCATCATGAGAACAACCCAAATTTTCAATGAAAATGTGGCCTGCTTACAATAATCCAAAGGGTACATTTGGCAGTGAAAAAATTGGTTTTTAAAGTTTAAAAATTAAATTTTATATACACATTTTCATTTGAAAGGAAATAAATAAATATACAAGTTTACATTATTTGAAAATAAATAAATGATATAGAATTACTGCACACCCAAAATTCGCTGCAGTTCAAACAGTCAATTCAAGTATCAGATCTGATTCGCAGAAGCACAAGATCCATCTTAAACCTATTAAAGGTATAGGAAAAAACTCAAGGTGCAAACCTCAATCTTACCCCAATAGTCTTTTTAAAATTCCTCTAAGGGATATGCTCCCACTAACATAACATAAAGTGTTACACCACACGACCGCAATCTAGAAAACCAAAATACCATGAAAACAACAGTCAAGAGAGGCAAGCATTTTCTTAATCTCCCCTCATTCAAACAACATCAAATTATGAGTTTAAAAACTGCAGATTGATAAATTTAAACTTAGCGACAGCCTACAATCTGAGAAACTCATGAATATCATAAAATCTAGTATAAGCATATTCGAGTCAATAGGATTTCAATACCCAAATAACAGTTCCAGATAGCAAGTGGGGTTTAGTGAACAGGAACTGGTATCTCTCAGAAATTGAATTGGTGATGATGGGATTGACCCAAATTACTTCGGCATTTCCATTCGGCATTTACTTCGGCATTTCCATTCGGCATTTGTTCACTGGTCAAATCGACAGAGTTTAAGCTATCTTTTCTCTCTGTGGCCTGCGGCACAGAGAGAAAAGATAGCTCTCTGTGGCCTGCGCCACCCAAATGGCATGACGTGAAAGCCCTGGGCGATTATGGCAGAATAGTTACACTTCAGAGCTGGCACCTAAGCCGACGGAAGTCCCTCCGGAGCTTGTTTCTTGCAGCAATTCCAACAATTAAACAATGAAAATAAAACATAGTTAGCTACCTCTTGAATGGGCTTAGTAGCCTCTGGAAGCTTCTCCTCTGGGGTTCGGGCCAATCCGAGTCCCTTTTTGGATCTCTGGCATTTTTAGGGACGACTGAATCATCACAATTCCTCTGAGCCAGACATCTGGCTGGTGACCTACTGTGGTCTTAGGGCATTTGATTTCCTTGTCGTAATCAACGCATTCTTGCTCTCTTTTCCACTTATTTTCTTCGCTGATTTTGGGATCGGAAGGGCACTTGTCTTCTTCCTTGGCAAGATCATGTAATGTCCCCATTTTTTAATGTTTCTATGTTAGAGAGTGGGATGTCTGCCACAATAGCCAGATGGGGGTGATAAGCGAGTTCATGAGTTATTGAGGGGGTTTATTGGGTCCGACTTGCATCGTTGCATCATATCCCACATCATCAATATCCATTCCCTGCTTGTCTTTGGTTTTGTTGCATTTCGATGATTTTCGTATTTTTGAGTTATTATGGAGCATACTTTAATTAAATTCACTAAAGGAGGTCATTTGGGCATAATAATTGAAGGAAACCTCTTAGTGCAATAGCTCACCGGAATCGGGAGGAAAAACACTACAAGATAAGATGACAAGTGACTTTTAGTGGTTGGAGAAGCCATAGCGACAAATAAATAACTTTTAAAAGCAAAAAAAGGAATTAATTAATTAATTAGAGTAGAGTGATTTTATTAAGAATATTAAAAGAAGTAAAGTAAAAGTCACTTGGAGAAAGGGGAACATACTATTTTGATGTAAAGCATTGGCTAGAGGGCCCATGGTACTTGGGGGTTTTGATTGAATATAGCTTAGAGATCAACAAGGGAGTGAAGATTCTCATGTTCTTGATCAAAGCTTGACCAAGGAGTGAAATATTCCTCCTTCACCATTCTAGTTTAGTTCTATTTCAATTTCACAAGGTGAGGGGTAGAGATTTGGTGTCTTTACTGTATAGATCTAGAGTGCTTGTTCATGAGAGAAGAGTTTGCGGGATCTTGAGGTGCTTGTATATGGAATTAATTTCAGTTTAGAGTTCTTAGATATCTCTAGGGTGTCTTTTATCATTACTTTGTGGAGGGTTTACATGTCATATTCACCATTTCTCTTAGTGGGGTGAAATTCATGAGGAGGGCACAATTATATTTGGGACCATTGATTGGGAGATTTCAGATGTGCATGAAAATTACAAGTGATCACTTTCCATGACCATACATATTCATTTCTATAGCTTTGCAGATTATCATGGGAGTTTGGAGATCATATATATTTATTTGTGGATTTAGGTGTATTTCTCGAGGGAGAGGGCACATATGTTCTTAGGGCTATGGTTATTTGGAGGTCAGCCAGTTGAGGGCACACTTATATTTGGGACTATTGAATTGGGAGGTTTCAGATGTGCATGAAACTTACAAGTGATCACTTTCCATGACCATACATATTCATATCTATAGGTTTGCAGATTATCGTGGGAGTTTGGAGATCATATATATTTATTTGTGGATTTGGGTGTATTTCTCGAGGGAGAGGGCACATATGTTCTTAGGGATATGGTTATTTGGAGGTCAGTCAGTTAAGATACAACCCAAAGACTACTCCTATCATCTTGATATCATCAGATCTATCTGCTATCATAGTTTTGTAGGAATTTGAGGCCATCATAGAGGAGTTTGTACCATCCTTAGTCTATTCCAACCAGGAAGTGTGCATTGTGATAGAGAAGGAATCACCTACAACAAAGGGGAAGGGTTGGATCTTAGAGATATTTGATATTTAGCTTGGGGAGGATTTTGGAAGCCTATATCTTCATCTTCTATTGTATCTTGGAGCCATTATTATCCACACAAACTATTCTTCTCTATGTATTCTAGATCTACACTATTATTGTATGAGGTCAGCTATATAATTAAATAAACTTAGATATGAGGTATTTGTGGCTATTTCTTGTGTTAATTTGTATTGCATTATGTTGTGTATCCATTATTGTTATGCTCCTATCATTTATGTACTACAAAACTCAAATAAACCATACTAGCGCACTTGAGAAGGAAAACACACAAACTGTATGACAAAATACCACAACCAGGAAACATAAAAACCTCAAATGTTCCAAGAAAATTAGTTTGGGAACATTACAAATCAAGTCATATTCTAGTTTTTCTTTAGTTTGAAAAGGAGCGAAAAAAGGACTGTGCACCTCCAACCCATTTCAAGTTCAACCTTGCATAGTCAGAGTAAAAGGAATTTGTTAATGTAGCTAAAATGAAATGGAAACACTATGTTTCTTCCTTAAGACTTGCATAGATAATTTTAGGGGCGAAATTTTGTCAATGGATTAAATTTTAGAATTTAAATTTTTGAAAGACGAATTTCCATTATACTAGTATTTACAAAAATTAAAATGTTTAACCTGTATATTAAAACTATGACAGATAATTCATCCCCTATAAAATAGTAAAATAGTAAGAAAATCAATGGAAAAATAGTTAGCCCTCTCGATTTCATGAACAAATTTCCAATTAGCCCCGATTTTTCAGAATCATGATTTTTTTGGTGAGTTCATCGCTCAAATTTCTTGAGGTTTTGGGAATTATTTCTCCCTCATCTCCTTGAATCGGAGTTTTATGGAAACTCTTTCCCCTACATCTCCTTACATCTCCTCGATTGAAAGCTTTATGACACCAATTTCTCCCATGGATTTTCTTGAGGGAACGATTTCTTACAATGCCTATTGCCCCTCGATTTTTGGGTTTTAGAAAATGTGAATGAAGTTGTTCCTTGCGCATTTTGCACATTGTTACTACTTCTTGTGGATTTTCCACATTGTTACTTTCAATTTTCATGGTTTCACCCTTTTCTAATCCATTGATATCTATAGCATGATACTGACATGCTTAATCTAATCCATTTCCCACCTACTTCTCCCTTCCATGCTGAGCAGTATATCACCTAGGTCTCTGCTTATTGTGTTTTTTGTTTAGTTTTGGTTGGAAATCGAGATGTTAATTCATATCTGAGCAGGTGAATTGTCGATCGAGCGAATATTGTCAGTGGTACGCTTTTCGATGGCAGAAGGAATTATTGGCTTTGTGATGATTACGTCCCTAAAGCCACTTTACAGCTGGTATTTTTTTCATCTCTCCAAAATTAGATCTCCTTGACAAAATTAGCCCTTGTTTTTTTCAATTTTGGAGGTGATTAGCATTGCATTGATGATGGATTGGATGAATTTTTAACAACCAACATTGTTGTTTAATCGAGGATGAGATTTCATATGAAAAAGGTGCAAATATTCATATGGATTAAAAACATTGTTGATGGTAGTTTTTGTATTGATTGATGGTTTAAGAGTTATTATCACTGCACCTGCAATCGATATTGATTTATTGAATGTTCTCAATGGGTGCTAGGCCGCATGTATGATTGATCTTTATCATGGCTAGGTTTGTGAAATTTTGAATTACAGTTAACTATGTTTGGAAGAGGATGATCACATGCCAATTGTAGTCCTAAATATTTCTACAGAGGTATGTTGGTTGGCCTATCAAGTATATGCAACATGCTCTTATATTATTTTAAAATGGGCACATTTTATTTTTTGTTAGAAATGTTACTAGATGTCTCAACATGGTTTATGTGTAACAAGATCTGGATGATGAATGCAGTTTTTATATTCTAAATTATTTTTTTAGCCTTTCATTGTGGAATTTGTCTCCAATCATGATAATTTGTCTTGTTGAAATGCTTATTTTGACCAAAATTCATTGGTTGAATGTAAAACTAATTCACATAAGGTCTTTCGATTGACTATAAAAGAGTAATGTAGAGTTAATTCCATTGCAGTGGCTACAACCACAATGTTTGGTATGAGAACTTAGCCTTTTGCAAATGGGAGACCAAGATATAATTTTGTGTAGAAGAGGAGGATATTTGTGTAGTTGTTGAAACAATTCCAAGGTACCAACACATATGCATATGACCTTATGAATAATTAACACACACACACAAAAGCTGGCGATACAGAGGGTGGATAGGGGGAGGTTGAGCATAAGTCATATCGGTTGTTGTAGCCAATCTAGTAATAGGATAATAGGAGGTTCCACACCATTTTGGATACCCAAATTGGCATAATCACCATGGCATTGAAGGAGCTTTTATAATGGTAGAAACAATTCCAAGTCACCAACTTAGATGCATCTGACCTTATTACTAACTAATACACACCACAAAATCTGGCCACATAGAGGGTCAATGGTGGGGAGACTGAGTAGAAGGCATATGAGTTTTGTAAAATCAAAGGAATATTAGTATTGCAT
>SNQJ01S0062002.1:20880-41621 GCA_010110895.2 Picea sitchensis | reverse complement strand
CAAGAACTTATGAAAGCAAATAATTTTCCCTGGTTACTAATGCAAAACAACATTATTTAACCAAAACAAGAAATAAAAGATTTTTTTTTATTTGAATTCTCACAAAGCAAAAAAGGAAAAATATCAACAAGTAAAAACCAAGAAAACTTTTGGCCTAAGCGCAGATCGCAAAGAGTCACTTTAAAAATCACATACAAGCAAATTAAAACTGGACTCTCACACTTGTCTAAAAACCCTATAAAAATAAAATTTTGAGGAAAAATTTTTAATGAAAAAGAAAGCTATGGTTGTGATCAAACCTAAGTTATTGACTGCTATGACAGAGACCCAAAAAACTGAGAGGTATAATTCTTGTCAAAGGAAATGATGACTGCCTCACCTTCAACAAATATTTTCTCCACAAGCACACTGCTGGTCGTTCAACAACAAGCATGTGCATGCGAGCTGTGTAAAGTCAGAGCGCGTGTACACGCGTGCTGGCCTTATACAAGCCGCGTGTATCTCTAAAAATCTGAGACAAATGAAAGGCCAAGCAATCCATCCCAGGCAGAGATTACTGGTACTGAGAATTGAGATCTCTTGAAGACTCAAACACTTACTTTAACAAAAAAGAAAACAATTCAAGGAAAAATTCATAGAACAAACCAATCTGAGGAAAAACCTAAGCTATAGACTACAAAAAACAAAGACTAGAAAGAGTTCCAGAAAACCCCTGAGAAGGACTATTTCTGACAGGGGAGAGGATGACTACCTCTCTAAAAGAAATTTTCTGGAATCATACATGTGACTGACACTTCCTCAGCTAGCGTGTACACGCGGGCTGTGAGAAGGTAGGGCGCGGGTACACGCATGCAAACCTTATACAGGTCACATGTACCTCTGTGGATCTCGGAAAAAAAAATGCAGTCAAGCAAAGAAACATAGATAACTGGTATGGAATACCAGAATCTCTGTTAGCTCAAACTTTTGCAGAAACTTTAAAAATAGGAAATGACACCAGTTCTTAAAAATACCCAAGAAAAAACATTCCCAGAAACCCTAGAGTTCCCTAGTGGAGTCGCCAATTCTATTATGGGTGGGAAATCCCTCCTACAGACTAGCACTAAGGGTTTTATCATGCATGCATAAATGACCTAAAGATTCTTACTTTTTACCATCATCCCATGCATAGACCCCCATTACTCATATGTAAATACAAGGCTCAAGAGATTAAGTTGACGTACCTTATTCTTCGTGTTTGATGTCAATCCCTTTTCGCGCTTGGTTTTTCTTTGACTGCAACTCTCCTCCCAATGATGACCTGCATTCACTAAAGACAAATAAAAAACTCCACATGCATTTGATCTATGAACTAACGGGTTAGNAACTGCTTTGCTCTATACTTATTTTTTCACAAGGATGGCTAAAGGTTGGGAGAAAGGGAATGCTCAATCAGGTATAGTTTCTTTACTATGATTCTCCTCATTTCAAATGGGACCCCTAACCCTTCTTTTATAGGCTAGAAGAAGCTAGGTATTTGGTCGAGTGACCGGCCATGCATGGTCGAAAGGTTTAGTTAACTTACCCAAATTTGTGTGTTCCATTAGCAACTTTCCTTTTTTCGTGCTTTTGTAGGTACACACAGATTGTCTTGGGTCAGCTAGCGTGTACACGCGTGCCGTAATGGAGCAGGGCGCCTGGGTCTTTATAAAAGGGGTTCTTAGGAAGAGTTGTTCAACAGTGTTTTGGCAAAGAAGGAATCTTAGATGGCCTGATGCCAGGTAAGCATGTCTGGTGCAAATTAGGGTTATAACACATATCCATTAGTATGATCAATGCTTCATGAAGACTGAGAAGATATGAGAGATCCCAAGAAGACCTCATGATTTCCCTGAGAAGAAGGAATGAGGTAAGGGACATGGTCAAGTCTAGAAAAATGCGACCTCTTCATTTGTGAATCCCTGTAGAAATCCCCAATATGAAAATAATTTCTCTTTGTAGAGTGAGGCTTTGATTTCTCTGGGATGGCCTCATCCTGGTATTCATCTGAAATCGAAAATGAAGGTGGTTGAAAATCCTCATAGAATAATTTTTCATCCCCAAAAGGATATGCATCACAAGTCCCAAGGGATGACTAAAAATCACCCTAAAAATGTTGCAATTGGTCATCCTTGAATAAATATTTAATCATATCATCATCATACTACCACACATATGAATCATATATGCATGAAGAACAATCCTCTAAGGATGAGGCTACCTTCAATGTCGTAAATGGGGTCTCCATCATAATTGAAATGACCCAAATCCCATCTGCGTAATCTAATCTGTATGAAAGTGTCTATATGCTCATCAACCATATCCGAGGGTTCTTTCACAAGATTGTCAATATGACTGAAAATGACCATATATTTGTATTCATGTGCATGAATAATAGAGGCTAGGGTGACTTCATTTGGATCTTCAAATTCTTCATCATTGAGGCTAATTGCTTCTTCAACTTCATGTGTGGGAGGAAAACAAGGAAAAACGACATCATCTTCTTCAAGCGGGAACACATATACCAATGTCTCCTTCTACTCATATGGTTGTTGTACTTTATCAAGGTCTTCTTCTTCTTGAATAGGATCAGATAATTTACACCATCTTGGTATTGATCTCTAACGAGTTTGTAGACTTCCTCGGGCATGGAGAGAGGTTCATCGTCATTAAATGAGAAGTTTTCCTAGTACCCATACTTCTTAGTCACAACATCGTATAATGATTTTGTTCCATAATATGCAATAGCCACTTCCCATGCTAAGTTTAGGGTAGGCCCTTCCTCATAATTTTCGAGGATGGTGTAATACTCTTCTTCTCTTTATTGAAAAAACTTAACCACAAAGTCATTGTCAGGACAAAGTTATATCGGTTGTTCACAAAACTCGTAATCTTCTTCTGTTCTTTCCTTGAGGCACTCAAAACTTTCCTCATTGTTGTCTTCAACTTCTTGTATTTCAACTATTGTTTCAACAAAATCTAGAAGAAGAGTTTCTCTCAAGCCTTCAATAGGATCAAGGTTAAAACCTTCTCTCGAAAATGCATCCTCTAGGTCCTAAATTGTATCTTCAAGACTTTGAGCTTCTGGTCCCCAATGTTTAAGTAAATATCTGATGAGGATCATTAAAGAAGATATACTTCTTGGCTTGCAATAATGTTTGATCCAATCCCTTTTTTCACTTCCCAAGGACAACAAGAACAATCATAGACATACATCCTCTTGTTGTACATTCTCATAGTTGATGCATCTGGTAAACTCAACAATGTGTGCTATAGCCGACAATGGATTACCATTGAACTTGGGAGGACATCAAATTGGTTTATCGGGCACTTGTTTGAATATTCATCAATAGCTTCGACATCAAAGGCCTTGTATGCTTCATGAAAGTGCCACAACGCCATGTTTCCATTACTTAAGGTAATACCTCAATCGAGTCACCAGATGAGCTCAAGGCTCATCAAAAGATGGAAAGGGGGAAAGAGGGAAAAGTGGGTTCTTGGGAAGGTGGAGTCACCACTTGAGCTTCAAGAAAGGATTATAAAAGGTCGAAATGGAATTCCCTTTAGGTGGAGTCGCCAAGCAAGCTAGGGAAAAGGCTTTGGGATAGCTTGCCAAAGTGTCGTTAGGGTTTGGAAGAGGATTCAAAATCCTCCACCGCAACGACGCCAAAATGTTATCGCATAAGTTATAAAACCAAATGAATACAACTTATAGAACACCTACCCACTTTCACCTTAGGCATGTATTCCCGTCATTATAGAGATGATAGAATCACCTCAAGGGGGGAATTGTGATGACCCTAGGGGGAAATGAGATGAAAAGTGAGATGTATGAATGGATGGCCCTATAGGTCAAGTTACTAAGTGTGAAAAAGTGATCTAAAGAGGTATTGGTGGTAGCCAAAGGTTTCCAAGAGGTAAGAGTCCCTGTGAATAATAACAAGCTAATATATATGTACAATGTTAGGTGGACAAGCAAGTTAATCTTGTTGTCCTTATTTTCAGCAGTAAACAACAATTCATATCAGTAAGAATGTTAATCTTGTAATTCTCGTAGAAACCCTTGTTCAAGAATGACTTGTAACCTTAACAATAAGATGAAGCATAAATGGAGGGTGTATTCAACATACTCCTCCTATGGTTTCCACCAACAATTACCAAGAATGAGCAAGAAAGAGATAACATATGCATATTTTTCCTTACCAATTCCAAGAAAAGAGATATCAAACCCTAGATCACCATGCAAATTACCATCCAAGAGAAAGAGAACAAGCCTTCAAGAGGTGCGCATCACTTCACTTCATCCATTCACCAATAAATAACACCAAAAACCTTTTTCAAGAGAGAGAGATACCAAAAATTCCCAAGAGGGCGCAAATTTCATCCAATTACTTCTCATAATGGGAGAGTTATGTTATGTAATGAGATTCACATGATATTTATTTATACAAAAGGATTAAAACATAGTTTGTCCACTTAGTTAGGGAAAACATAATATAAGGGGTCAACAATCCTTATCTTACCCCTTCAACCAAATAATAATATTTAATTTTCACTTTTTCACATTAGAAACCCTAAAACAAGATGACATCACCAATTTAGGGAGACGTTTTGACACTTGGAGCAAGTTGTTGGAGTTGGGGATGCATGGATAGGCCTCCAAAGGCCACATTTCATTCATCTAAGCCTCTATTTCATGGTACAGAGTCTCCTTCCTTCAAAACGTGCCATGTGTCAATGAGAAACACCTCTATCACCACCAAATCCTATCCCTAGGTGATGTCAAGCCTCAAAAAGTGATGTTTTTCCTCTCTTAGGAAATCTGTTTGGAATGTGAGGGATAGGTTATGTATTCCAAGGTGTCTTTTAGGACTCCAAAGGAAATTCATTATGATCCAACATTTGGGCCCTTGACATCTAACCTGTGGGCTTCAAGCCCCATGGAAGCTCAAGCTAGGCTTGTTCTTCCAAATTTGTCCACCAAACAAGGTTCTACAAAACAAATAGGCACACCCTACAAGGATCTCAAGTCAAAATATTATGGAAATTGAAAACCACATCTAATAAATAAGGCACCTAAACATGTGCATCAAAACTACCTCATCAAATTAAACAAATGCTCCAAGACCCTATACAATTGACCAAGTTTAGGTATTGGAGGGGTGTCATAAAAGTCCTATTGGGTAGACCAAAAACCTCAAGTTAGGGATGCTCCAGAGGATTCCCCTTCAAGGTCATGTAGTGGATGATGAGGTGATAAGGGGGGTAGACTTCATAGGTCAATACGTTTCATGACATACAAGGGATCGCATTATCTCATTTATGGGTGCCTTTGTAAGGGGTGTGTTGACCTTCTTCCTCAATGAAACCTTTTTCCAAACACATGTGCACTCCCAATAGTGAATTGATTATCTTGGGGGGTGGTAACACAATGTCACTTGAAAGAATAGGTCCACAAAGTGCCATAGGGGTAACCATGTAAAGTATTGTAACTCACTTGTGTTAGTATTATGATGAAGCAGGGTATTTATTATGTGCTTGATATTGTGCAAGTCTTCAATTATGTTAAGAGAAGAAACTCATTGTTCTCAAGACCTGTATGCATGAGCATCTAGAAGGTTTATATTTTAGGCTCTTATCTTTTGCCAACAACCATCCCCCTAGGCCTTCAACCCCTTCTTCCCATGAAATAAGGTACACACCCTTCTTGGGTCATTAAAGTCAAAGAGACTAGAAGAGAGAAATATGATGGGAGTGTAAGGAGAGGAAAGTGGTAAGTATGGTCGGGAATGGTATGATAACCTCTCAAGGGACCCCCAGTTGAAACCCTTCCCCAAAAGTTGGCCACTTACTAGGAAGTCTATTACACTCACCAAGGTGAAATAGGGTCAAAAGCATAATGTCCAAGTAGGTTTTCTATAATCAAAATCATCTCAAATACAACATGTTTAAATTCATTAAATATTAGGGTGATTACCTGCCACAATACCTGACTTGTACCACATGGAGCAAGAACCATGTGTCGTCCATAAGCTAGCTGGTGTGGTGGATATGCTGACAATGGATCCAAACTGTGGTGATAGAGTGGGCTTCCATATGTGAAAATGGACACTACTAGTCATGTGCTCTCTTAGAACTCCATATATGCAACCTGAGGGCCTCAAGACATGATCTCCTTAGTTATCCCACAAAATGGGGATAAAATACCCTAGAAACCCTTTACTAAAAAACTAGCATCAAATATATCTTTATTACCTTGGCCACTCTAACCAAGATGATTAATTCAAGTGTCTTCCAATGGAGTATACTAAGCCTTTAAATAGGCTTCATCACATCAAATATCATGGGCTTGTAAGCTACCTATGGTAAACCCATCATTGATTGAATCAAGGTTAACCTAATCACTCTTGCTCAAGTGAATATTAAGCTAGCATTCATCGTCAATGCTAATGGTATATTTATAAGTAAATAATCTAACTATAATGTTTCCATTATACTACTAGACACTCCATTAGCAAGGCCTAATTCACCCTTTACTTGGCCTTCTCCTATGGTGTCTATCTTCACTTGTGCATCTATTTGTTGTTGACTACTTGGTCCATGTTCTTTCATTGTCTTTGGATCGATTATAGACGCAACAAGGATTTTCCTTTAACACAATATTACCTTCTGCAATTTCTTTTGGTTCTATTGTGCCCATGCTCCCCTTTTATTTCAACATGTTTCTCATTGTAACCTCTAAGCTTTCATTTTTATGTATTTCCACCTTTGTTACTATTGTGTATTATTGTCTTAGATATGAGGTTCCCATTGCTTCTTGAACTAATCTTATCATATTTTGATTGGATTTCTCTTTACCTCGAGCCTTCCATTTCTATGCATGTATAGAATCAAAATATATACCTCACTTGTAGGGTTATTCTTCTAGGCATCCTTGATTGTAGTATGGCCAAGTCAAACCTTGATTCTTGAAATAATTAGAAAATTTATTTAGTGGGTCATGGGCATTGAAGATAATGAGCTATAATTTGTAAAATTCCATCTCATCTACTTCTTCCAAGGTTTCCATAAAATTGACCATATTAAAATCCCCAATGGTGAAAGGATAAGTGGGAAACATGTCCCTCTTATGTTCCCATAGTTTGGAATAAGCTCCAAATTTGGTTCTCTAAAAAGCTATTGCCATAAGAAATAACTTGTACGAAACATACTTAGGCAAAATATGTGGAATTGAGGTGCACCCATAGATACATATGTAGTTTCCATCTTGCTCTTATTACTCATATCATATGGAATGAAACACAACCAAGGCCTCTATAAATAACTACAAGCATGGTATATCAAAGATAATATCATAAATAGGTTCTAGAAAGACCTCATGTAGATGTTCAAAATGTTTTGAGTACTTATACTTCCATATTTTATGATATTGAACTAGCAAGGGAGGAATAGAACGATGCCACATATCTCACAAGCTTGGGAAAGCACTCATGGTGCATGATGTATATAGTGGGAATGCTACCATGTGAAACTAGTGGGATTAGTCATTTCGTTTCTCAATGCATCTCTTGACAATCATATCTATATTGTTTGACAATTTTTCACCCAACATAGACCCCTTGGTCAACACTTGGTGTATCAGTAGTACCTAGTGCTCCTATAGTTGAGAATAGACATTTTCCATATAATTCCCTCACCGACATGAATACATCACTCACTAGTTCCTATAAATGATATGCATGATATAAAGTGGATGGGCATTTCTAAAATAATTTTCCCTCTTACCAACAATTCTCAATTATTTTCACAAGGACATGCTTGTCAGCAAATCCTTACACAAATTATCCAACATCATCCTTGGTGGTGGGATTTTGTACATATGTGTAATGGTGTGTAGGGAATATGTCTCGATCCTTGTTCCACTATCCAAGTATATATTCCTTTCCTTGGTGTTTCTCACCTTGATTAGCCACTAAACTATGCCCGAGCAAGGAAATGCCTCTAGCTAGGTTCCAATTTTGTTCAATTAAGAAATATACATAGATAGTTAATGCAAATAGGGTATTTTTGTTTCACTAGTTGTGCCAAAAATAGATTCTAGTGGTGGGACAACTCTCCAATATGTTTCAAACAAATTTCCAAATGTTCAATCAGATGGTATGAAAAGAAATTGAAAACTTTCACATGTGTTTTACCATGCATCTCTGCACACCCCTCCGTAGATTCAAAATACTACATTGATTTTTGTAGGAGTGAACTAAGGTTATACAAGCATTTATCAAATATTACAAATGATGTAGGCATAGTTGATGAAAAAATGGTTGCAAATTAGGGACAAATATAAATGCATACAATGCCTAACCTATTGATTGCAAACATGAGGAACCTCCAACCCTTCATGATGAAAATGTACTTGTAGATTAAATGAATACCCAATATGGCCCATGGAATTGGATGAATAGGAATTCCTATCTCAACTACGCTCTAACAACAACAGCTAGCTAAGTGACTTTGATATGCTTGGTCATCATGACTTTTCCAACAACCATAATTGGAATGAAACATCTATCTCTTTCCACTTGCAAGAGAGATCCATAAAAGTCATAGTGTACAACCACACATACCACCAAATCCCACAAGTATGTTATTCCAATCGTCTCTCTCCAAATACATATTCCCCCACCCAATACAAATCTCTCAATACCATTTTGTGTCACTACAAAAATGGAAAACAAAACCAACCACTACAAATGATCATCCGAGGTACTTTCAAGACTGGAAACTCAAACTTAAATGGATTCATTAAACAATTATTCTAAACAACCAAACACACCATGAACCATGCCTATCTATTTCTTTCTTCAACCAATCTCCTAGCATTCAATGTACATGTTTCAACCATACATGTAACTCTTCAAAATCTCATAAAGGAATTCAAACCTTTAAAAGGAATGATTGCTTTCAATTCTCCAACATAAAATGAAGCATATTTGTTACATTGTCATTAATGAGATAAACTTCATTAGGCCAAAAGTATTTAGCAACATTAATGAGTGCTTACCTGAAGCATTCAAGTAGCATAAATGCATCCCATTTGGGGAATGTTGACTTATACTCATTGAGGACCTTAGTCGATTTCTCAATATTTAGGCCTCCTTGTGTAACCTTCAACATGGATGATTTTAAGAATGAAAATTTATTTTAAAATGTAGAAACCTTGGCGAATCTTACTAATCATTCATATGCTAACTATAAATCTTTAGCGATATTTTTGTAAAAATATTCAAATTTCTAAGGATTTTATATAGTTTTTATAAAATTTTGGTGATTTTAAAGTTAAAATAATTTTATCCTATAGAATTTGGGCGAATCATTTTTAAAATAGTGAATCTCGTTTTTGGAAAAACCATGGAAAATTAGCCCATGAGTGAAATTTAGCCCCTAAAATCATCCTTGACCTTCAAGTTTGTAGTCAATTTTCAAGTAACCACATACCCAACCCAAACTCTAGATCACATTGAGAATTCATTCCAACTATCATCATTAATAATGACGCCCCTCATTATTTCACATGGAGAAAAGCCATGTATTGTACATAGTGCTAACGCCAGCTACAATTGGTGTTCTAGAGAGATTACCTCACAAAAAGTTTGATCAATTGGAGCGATTGTAGTTATATGTGTGAGCATGGAACATTGATGGTTGGAGCTATGTGTGTGAGCATGGAACATTGATGGTTGGAGCTATGTGTGTGAGCATGGAACACTGATGGGATCCCATGAACCATGACAATGATACATTACCAGAGAGAAAGCTATTCATGAGTTTTTTTCCAGCTACCTAAATTAAGTGCCATTGATTTTTTGGGAGAAATTGGCATAGTGCAAAAAAGGAAGTGTTATGATCCTTGAGACCATTTATTCCACCTAGACCACAATAAATTTTATGTGCACAATACAAGTGTCATTGTATACATGTGTGTAAAAACAAGGTACCCATGAGGGGGTAGTTAACCAATGACCACTCTTGCACATATTTTTACATGACACGTTAAATATGTAACTATAGATGGTAATAGTGTTTTCAAATTTTCAAGGTTTTTTTTGTTAACTATAAAATGTCCTCTTCCCTAATAGATAGAATTATTTGTTTTCAAGAGTACAATTTATGCATAATAAGTACACCTTTGACCTAAACATAATTTAGGTATAATTACTTGTTGTGTTAGAGGAACTACAAAAAAGATCAATTGTATAGGGAATTAAATGGGCCTATGGGTCGTTTACATATTGTATATAAGCTTAATCCTTGTTTTTCTATTGCACTCAAATATTCTCCATTACCACATGCATCCAATTGTTATTTAATATTTTCTAACTATCTTCTTTGATACATGACATGTATTCTGTTATAATGGACCTACAAGTCATCAAAGAAAACATGGCCTTACTTGGAAATCCTCTTGTTGTATTGCACCTATTCATCATCTCCAAGGAAGTTCATCATTGATCCCTTGCTCTATAGTTGTAGAAATGACTATTCATATCATGGTATAAAGTCGTTATAGGAAGAGTTGGTCCATTAAGGGTAGAGCACACAAAAAAAACATTCATCCATCATTTAAACAACCAAAAAGGCTAAAAAAGGTTTTTGGATTTGACTTTGTTGACTTTAGTGCTGGAGATATACATATAACTTGCTTCAATGATTTATCATATATTAGATATATAATTTTTTGGATTATATACATAGATTAATTCATTAATCTATGACCCATATCCATGATTATTAGTCACAACTAACCAATTTATCACGATTTTGAGTAATTCACTTAGCACTCATTGCATCAGGTCATACTCAGGGGTGAAGAAGTGGGATTACAACTTGCAAAAATATTCAGATAGCATCAATCATCACCTCTGGGACTTGCACCTGGTAACCATGACTTCTCGAGAGTCTTGAGATGGATAACCTCCCAATTGAACAACTGGAATTCAACATCATAGTGTCAAATCAACATGACTTTGAATTTGAGAACACGATACCAATTGATGAAAGTGAAAAAAAATCATCAAGCATAAAAGGCTCTTATATACACTTTTGTATTGGCACATATTTTGTTACCCTAATGTTTTGATGCTTTCACATGTGCAAACACAAAATTTAAAGGTATGAACTCATATTTCATTTCATATATGTATTGTATGATACATAAATGCATGCATTTATCTTTAATGCATTTAATAGTTTTACATTTTCTATCTTATTTGCGCTATCAATAATGCCATGTATACATTCTTTTATTGATTTCAAAGAATTCAGTTTTACATTTTCAATCTATTTCATGCTTATCAATACGCTATGTATACATTCTTTACTTAAAGAATTAAGGATGTTATATAATTTACTCCTTTTAAATCATAGTTTTTTTTTAATACCTAAATAAGTATAAACTAATTATATGCAAAGGTAGAATATATATCATCTTTGTGTATATCAATGGAAAATTTAGGTTCAAATGCACTTCAAGATACTATATTGGAGATGCCAACTGAATCTTGCAAATAATGTGATCATGCGTATATGCAGAAAACAAAGATGACATTATTTCCCATAGAGGTCGACTTTATCAACCAAAAAGGAATGTAGCTAACATTGAAGGAAAATAATGAATACATGCAGATCCAAATACCCATTCCTCCCCAACTTCTTTTGTAATTCCTATTATGGCCAAGATATACATACAAATCCATGCTCTTAAACTTCCCAATGAACCTAGCACGTCAAATTTTCATATCAATAATCCTTTTTCTTTAACAAATTCCATTCCTTAATCCAACACACATCCACTAAAATTTGATATCCATCATATTCACCCATTGATGTAGCACTACCATCACACATGTGCATCACTAATTTCAAGCAAGTCTAGATTGAATGTTTGTTCAATCTACAAGGAATCATATCCAAGCATACAAGCACAAATTTCACAAGGAATCTATAGATTCTTTATATGCATTAAAGAGAAAATGGCCAATATCTCTCCATATGGAGAAACACGGGCCGTAGGTAGCAATGCATTTCCCTACCAATCCTTACATGGGTAGAGGAAATTATCATAGAAAGATTAAACCAAATATTGTAGGTAACCCATTCATGTGATGATCAATACAAACATAGTGGGCATACAATAAAACTTCCATGAGATAGAATTGCAATCATCAATTACTTTCTTCCCCGTTTTCATGACTTGGATATTATTGTTATCAAGCATTGTACCTATAAGCAAAAACCATATGAATGCATTGCCTATAGATCTTGTGGTATGGAAACATTGGTATACAAGTTAGAAAATGATCCTCATTATAAAGATGTCCACCTTAACCAAATCATAATTGCAATGCTACATGTTGACCCCACACATGTATCCCCTTTTCTTCAACATGAATCAACTATTATTCTAGGCTCCAAAAACTCCCAGGTAGAAATAGATGGAATCCATACCACCTATATCAACTCAAGTGAGAAAAAAACGTCATTATTTGTAGCCATAAAGGATGACTTTGAAAAACATATTATAAATTGGAACCCACAAAGTGCCCACCAAAAACCCCATGGTTCAATGCTCACCACTCAACGATCCATGCTCATTAAACATTGCAAGATTTTTTTGGTTCTAATCCACTTCAGGACTATGAGGAACTAGTCAAGTGCATTCAAAGACACACAAAATGCACAAAAGAATCATGTATGTGAAATAAAGGGTCCACCCTTGAATTCCATTATAAAGTGCCTCAGAAATTATAAAGTGATTGTATAATATTCATAGACAAGCATGCCACATAAAACATGTGAGCCATCTCAGAATTACGATGAACTAAATATTCACAATTGTGTGATGATGTTAATCTAGCATGGAAATTTCCACTTTGAACCATTTCTTTCACTCCATGTTGTACACGCATACATTGCAAAGCATGCATCCAAAGCATAGACAAATTTTGAAAACTATCATCAAATGCTAAGGAGGGTTTTGCAAATTACACAAATATAGGATCACAATCTTATAATTACAATAGAAAATACCCTTATAGATACTTTTGTTTATCGTGACATAAGACTATTGGGTTGTTATATTATTTGTAGTGAAATTCGAGGTGGATCGACTGACAATCGAAGTCGAAGGTCGAGGTGGTTCGACCGGGTAAATTCGAAGTCAAAGGGTGGTTCGACATGGTAAAGACATCGACAACAAGTCGAAGAGGTCAACCGACAAGAGTTCAACAGGAGGGCATGTGGAAACCGAATGAAGACCGACTAGTAGTCGACAAGTAATTTGACTTGGTAGTCAACTGTAACAAAATCCCAAGATTTGCGTGATTTGTAGCCAATAATTTGCATGGATTTGTAACCATTTTTGGGCGACTTTTCTTTAGGGTTTTTCCTTCTTGTAAAATTTAATCAATGAATCTTGAATCTTTATATGATTAATGGCTAATCGCCAAGAGTCTGTAATTTAGAGGTTGTTGGTCATGCAGATATAAGACACACTAGATACAGAGTTGTTCTTGTGTAAGCAAGAGGGTATGATGTCAATTGTGTCTTAGGTGTGGACCAAGGTTAGACATGTAACCTTTTATTCCGAATTAATAAGACAACAAGGAGTAGAACTCTCAAGAAATGTTGGTTTTCTCGGTTTGGGTTTCCAGGGTAAAATCTTTGTGTACTATGTGCTTGTTGTGTCATTTACTTTTTTGATTAAATATTTCTTCCTCTCTTTTTCTAGGTTTAGCATGAAAGTGTTTCTCATTTCCTAACATGTGGTATCAAATCTTGGTTTAACAACCTTGGATCTGAGCTAAAATATAGGTTCAATACGAGTCGTAAGTCTGAAATCTTTAAAGATTGTGTTAAGGAATGGCGAGCAACTCGAGAATAGAGATCGAAAAAATTCCATGGCCAAAATTTTGAGCTTTGGAAGCTTAAAATTGAACATTTCCTTGTAGATCAAGAAGAATGGACAAAAATTTGTCTAGGTACCATGTCGACAGGTATGTTGATGGAAGAATGGGAGAAACTTGAGAGAAGAGCAAGGACTATGATTTGACTTTGTCTTGCAGATTCAGTACTATTGAATGTCTCGGGTGAAGATTTGACCAAGAAACTATGGGACAAGTTGGGAAGCTTGTACCAGTCGAAATCCCTGGTAAATAAGTTGTTTCTCAGAAAGAAATTGTATCTTCTAAGAATGAGTGATGGAAGTTCGGTGACTGAGCATTTACATTTGTTTAATACCATTATAAGTCAGTTATCTTTTGTGGATATTAAAATCACTAAGGAGGAGAAATGTATTCTCCTATTATGTTCTTTTCCAGACTCCTAGGATAGCTTAGTCGTGTCTATAGGAAGTCATACAAGCACATTAGTGCTAGAAGACATGGTTGCATCTCTATTTTCGGAAGAAATGAGAAGAAAGAACATGGAAGGATCAACCAAATATGCTTTAGTGGTGAGAGGTCGATCGATTGATAGAGATAAAGGAAAATTCTCTAGTAGAAAGTCTAAGTCGAAGGGTAGATCTAAATCCTCGATTCAGTCGACAAGAAGATGTTGGAAATGTGGTAAAGCTAGGCATTACAAAAAGGACCAAGTCTAAGGATATGGAATTTAGTACAATATCCAATGAGAAGTAGTCGAATGAGAGAAAGATGACTCCAGATAAGGGAGGTGATGTGTACCTGGCATCGACCAATATATAATCGAATAAAGATGTTTGGTTGATCGACTTAGGAGCATCCTATCATATGAAACCACATAGAGAATGGTTCTATGAATATGAATGATATGAAGGAGGAGAAGTGTTCTTGCAGGATGAATTGACAACCAAAATTGTCATACGGGGAAGAGTTCGACTAATACTGCAGGATGGGAGGAGTATAACTCTTCCAGGTGTGCTACACATTCTGGATTTGGAAAGAAACCTGATATTTGTCAGTAAGATGAGTGATGTTGGCGTGCACACTCTATTTCAGAAGGATTCGTCCAATATGGTCAGAGGTGCAATGGTCTTAATGAAAGGAGTTCGGATTGGAACCCTATACAATTTGCTAGGGAGTGTCAAATTGATTGGATGCAACAACATCGTTGTTCCTGAAGTCGACTCGACTTAAACTTGACTTGACTTGACTCGGGATGATTCGATCCAAACTGACTCGACAAGTCATCATAAAGTCGACCTGACCATGCTATGGCATGAGAGGATGGGACACATTGAACAAAAAGAACTTCGAGCTATGCATAACAAAGGTATGGTTGAAGACTTTCCTGAATGTAATTTAACAGTCGACTTTTGTGAACATTTTATATATGGAAAACAAAGTCGGGTGAGGTTCCCATTTGGAGCGATAAGGGAAACTGGGATTCTAGAGTTGGTTCATAGTGATGTGTTTTCCTTGTTTTAGTGCCTTCACTTGGTGGATCCATGTATTATTTATCCTTCATAGATGATTTTTCTAGGAAGACATGGATATATTTCCTGAGGAAGAAATAATAGGTTTTAGATCAATTCAAAGAGTGTAAATCTCTTGTAGAAAACCAGACAGATAAGAAGATTAAGGTACTAAGCACTGACAACAGTGGTAAATTATGTGGAAAATAATTTGATCAGTTTTGAAAGCAGTGTGACATAGCACACCAAACTAACACGTCATATACCCCACTTCAAAATGGATTTTCCAATAGAATGAACATAACGTTGATGGCCAAGGCAAGGATCATGCTCAGTAGTGTTGGGCTCACCCAATAATTTTGCACGGAGGCAGTCGACAGTGCAAAATATCTATTGAATATGTCTCCTTCGTCAGCGCTAGTCGACATGACTCCACATGAGGTATGTTCAGGTAAGAATCCTTTGGTTTCACATCTCAAAGTATTTTGTTGTGATGCATTTGTGCATGTTCCCAAGGAAAAGAGGAGCAAGCTGGACAAGAAGGCAGTCAAATGTATTTTCATTGCATACAAAGAAGGAATGAAAGGATATAAGATTTGGGATCTTGCATCAAGGAAAAATACAAGAATGAGACATGGGACTTATTCAAGTTACTTAGTGGAATAAAACTTGTTGGTAGAAAATGGGCATTCAAGAAGAAGATTAATGCAGCAGGTCAAGTCGAGAAATTCAAAACTCGACTGGTAGTGAAAGGATATTCCCAAGTCGAAGGAGTTGACTTCGGTGAGATTTCTTCCCCTGTTGCAAAATTAACTTCCATTAGAGTACTAATGTCTCTGGCTGCAACATTTGATCTGGAAATAGAACAGATGGATGTGAAGACAATATTCCTACATGGGGACCTGGAAGAAGAAATCTACATGAAACAACTTGAAGGATTTGTAGGAAAGAGAAAGAAAGATCTGGTGTGCAAACTGAAAATATCCATTTATGGTCTAAAGCAATCACTGAGGATGTGGTACCAAAATTTCGACACATTCATCATTATTTTGGGGATTGTGAGAAGCAAAGATGATTACTGCATATAATCCAAAGATGAAGGTGGGTTTTTCATATATATAGCTTTGTATGTCAACAACATGTTGTTGATTGTAAACAATATGGACACAATAAAGGAGGTGAAGAAGCATATATCCTCCAAGTTTGACATGAAGGATCTCGGTGCAATGAACTTCAATATGGGAATGGATATCAAGAGAGATCGAGCAGCCAGAAATCTCTGGTTGAACCAAATGAAGTATATTGAAACAATTTTGAAACGTTTCAACATATAGGATTGCAAACCGGTGAAGGCGTCAATTCCCTTGGGAGAAAGGATAATTGTTGAGCAATGTCCAAATACACAAGAATAAATAGAGGGCATGGCACATTTTCCCTATGCAAGTGTTGTTGGTAGTCTAATGTATGCAATGGTGTGCACTCGACCAGTCATTTCTCATACAGTGGGAATGTTGAGAAAATGCATGTTGACGCCTGAGAAGGAGCACTGGACAATATTTGTGTGGCACAAAATATGATGTTATATGCTATCAAGGAAAACTTGGAGGTGACATCAAATTAAATGTACATGGCTTTGTCGATTTCAACTGGGCTAGAGATCTGGATCGACGGAGGTCGACCAATGGATATATCTTCAAGATGTTTGGTGGAGAAATCAGTTGGATGAGTAAGAAAAATGCGGTTGTATCCTTGTCGACAACATATGTTAATACATGGTATCCACTCATGGAAGCAAAGAAGAAGTATGGCTACAAAGGTTGTGTTCAGGAATCAGGTTTGAGCAAAGAGATATGAAGAGAAGTTGTGATAGTCAAAGTGCAATATTTATGGAAAAGAAACCTAATTATCATTCTAAGAATAATCACATTGATGTACATTACCATTTCGTAAGAGACATGGTGGAAAACAACAAGGTGTTGTTGGAGAAATTAGACACGTTGGAAAACATAACACACTCTTTGACCAAGTCTGTGAGTGTTATGAAGTTCTCTTGGTGCAGAGAGGCAATGGGCATTGTTGCCCTAGGTCTTTGAATGAAAGTTCAAAGGTCTCCCAGTTTCAACAAAGAAGAAAACAAGTGGGAGAATGTTAGGTTGTTATATTCTTTGCATTGAAAGTTGAGGTGGATCGACTGACAGTCGAAGTTGAAGGTCGAGGTGGTTTGATTGGGTAAATTCAAAGTCGAAGGGTGGTTTGAAATGGTAAAGACATCGAAAACAAGTCGAAGAGGTCAATCAACAAGAGTTCGACATGCAGGCATGTGGAAACTGACTGAAGACTGAATGAAGGTCGATTGGAAGTCGACGGGTAATCTGACTCGATAGTCGACTATAACAGAGTCTTGAGATTCACATGATTTGTAGACAATGATCTGCATGGATCTGTAACCGTTTTCGGGCTCCTTTTCTTTATTTTTTTTTCCTGATGTAAATCCTATAAAGAAGATGTGGTGTACAGATGTAAAAGATAATCAATGAATCTTGAATATTTAGATGATGAATGGCTAATCTCCAATAGTATGTAATTTAGAGGTTGTTGATCGTGCAGATGTAAGCCAAATTGGCTACATGGTTGTTCTTGTGTAAGAAAGAGGGTATGATATATATTGTGTCTTAGGTGTGGACCAAGGTTAGACATGTAACCTTGTATTCTGAATGAATAAGACAACAAGGAGCATAATGCTCAAGGAATGTTGGTTTTCCTAGTTTGGGTTTCTAGGGTAAAATATTTGTGTACTGTGTGCTTGTTGTGTCGTTTAATTTCTTGATTAAGTATTTCTTCCTCTCTTTTTCTAGGTTTAGTGTGGAAGTCTGTCTCACTTCCTAACAAATACCACAAGAAACATGTCATTTGTTGCAAAATCTTCCCTTAACCATATGTAGCTAGTCAATTTTTTCCTTAAATGTCAACCAATTTGCTTAAGGAAATGCATACATTAAGTATCCACCCCCACTAGAATCTATTTCTCTAATTGATGTTGCAATATATTGATCCTATGATTCTCACCATAAAAAAGAAAAGTGGAAAGCAAGAGAAACCAAAACTATTGTTTGTGTTTTAACACACTACTCTACAAACCCCTCCATAGACTCGAATTTCTACATCGAATTCTATAGAAATGAACTAATGTTATACAAACCATTCTGTAATTTTACAAATGATATTGACACCTCTGATGAAGAAATATTTTCAAATTGGGGGTTCAAATAAAACACTTATACCAATATTGGCTTATTTATTAAATATGAGGAGACTTCAACCCTTGATGATAAATATATACTTGTAGAGGAAATATATACCAACAACCCATGGAATTGGATGAATGTGAAATCATATTTATACTACACTCCAACAACAACATCCAACTAAGTGACATGCTTGTTCTACATGAATTTACTAATAACCATCATTGGAATGACACATATATCCCTTTCCACTTGTAAGAGAAAGTCATACAAGTCATAGAGTACAGCCACTTATACCACCAAATTCAACAAACATGTTATTCCAATCCATTATCCCCAAATACCTTGTCCCCCACCCATTACAAATCTCTCAGCATTGTTTTGAATCACTCCACAAATAGAAAACATAACTATCCACTATGAATGATTGTCCAAGGTACTTCTAGGACTGAAAATCCATACTTAGTTCAGTTCAATAAACATTGGTTCCAAGCAACCCCACAAACCATGAACCCTCCCTTACTATTTATTGCTCCAACCAACCTTGCAACATTCAATGTAAATTCTTCAACCATACATGTATCACTTTGGATTCCCATAAAGGAACTCAAATATTTAGAAGGAAAATCACTCTTGATTCTCCAACATGAATTGAAGCATATTCACTACATTCTCATTGAGAATATGAGCTTCATCAGGAAAAAAGTCTTTAGCCACATTGATGAGTGCCTACATGAATCATTCCCATAACGTAGAGACATCCCAATATACTCAGCAGGGACCTAGGCCAATTACCACCTATTAAATACATCCCAATGTATGTAGGAGTATCACATGGAAACACACTATGGCAAAGCTTAGACATGGTTGTCACATTGGAAATTATCTTCCATCAATAGGGGAGCACCCCATGCCAAGTAAAGTTCTAAATCCTTCTCCAAAATATACTAGATATGGAAAGCCTAAGGTGGAGGAATAAAGCCTTCTAATGTCTAAGACATTTTCCTAATTATCTTGAGATGAGCACCACACTTTCCAAACTTCAATGCATGTATTCACAACCATCAATTTAGTAACATTTTATAATAAATATATTCTCAAACTATTGAGCATACAAATCACTTGCAATATTGTAGAGCACAACAAAACCCAAGCTTCATCAAGGATTGAACATGACTAGTTTGAACCAAAAGTGTTACTATGCCCCGGGAAACAAGTGATATTGACATCAAACTTATGGGTCTTAGCAAGACTTGTTAATGGTTATCTTGGACAAGCTATTACCGGCTTCTACAATAAAGACTCTAGGACCCCAAATATGTCAAAAAAAAAAATTGTCCACTTCAGTAAGTACAATTGTCCTCCATGGGATCACAAGTATCCAACTTGTATGCCAATTTCACCTATAACAAGCAGGGGGAATACACACTCAAAATGGGATGGGCATTAACAATATATAAACAAGCATTCTTAATGTTTAAAAATAAGTTTTAACCTTTCAAAAATATCAAGAGTTCAATGTTTGAAGGACATGAACATCTCCCCAACATTAAGCTTCAAAAGATATGCAAGAATAAATCCCCGATGCCCTTGTAAAATTATGAAAGCAAGAAAAGGATTTGCCCCATGTTAAGTATTTTCATCCATATCTCAATTAATAGTTTCCATTTTTTAATGGTTCTATATTTGTCGGAAAACAAAATCATATATATTGGTTTGATTTGCAATTCATAAATGACAAAATGGCCTCTCCTTTACACAACATTTTAAGTCCATTATATTGAAACAATATTTATGGAGGTGAATTACATGTTTTCCTTATTAGTCCCTGCCGAAGGCATAGAGGGACTATAGCGATTGATAATTTGTTGACTTCATATTAGTTTATCCTTTGACTAAAAATATTTGCATAATATCTATTGTTGGAACTAGGGAACTAAAAACATTGATTTTTATATAATAAAAAATACCATATATGTCATGATCTGATTGGATAACAAATTGGAGGTCTTATATCCAGCTTTGTTATT
>SNQJ01S0062002.1:0-11596 GCA_010110895.2 Picea sitchensis | reverse complement strand
GAACTTAACACATAAGTTTATATTGCATATTTATACACATGAAGCAAGGTCCTGTAAATTTTATTTTAATGAAGTAGGGGTGATTGCATAGCATAACAAGTCAGCCTTCTATTTTCAGATCAGTTCTGTGACCTACAAATAGCACCCGGACCTCCGCCATATACAAATTGATTGCCAGACTCCGACATCGTCCCCTCTTCTATGTTACACATTATGCATTCAAATGTTCCGAGTGATACAATTTGACCATCAGGGCCTCACGTCTTATGGGGAGACCTTGTCACCCTATTTTGGATCCTCAGGTTGGCGGGTTCACGAAATCTCCAATTCCTAGTCACTGTTTCATGTGTCGGTCATCCTCGTACTTCTTTCCAAATATGAAAAAACAAAGGTTTAATGCTAATATGTCATCATGCAACAACCGTAAAGATCGTCATTAATAAGAAAAAGCCTCGAGGACTAACTATCCCTACACAACTTGTCCAGAAACATGCAGAGAAGATCTTTCCAGGTAATGGGAAAGCTATTAAAAATTTCAATATATTAGCGAAAACAAGTCTGGGCCATCATTTCCCTATTCCATACTTAGACATTTTTTCGATTGTGGGTTCCTGGATTGAAGGGATCAAAATTGTGTTTTGAATCTTCTGCGACTTGCAAACAATACTTGGAGTTTCGCGATATACAATTTGTCTGCCATAATGCACCGTCACGAACCAGATCGTCTGCCCTTCCTTTCAATACTTAGTCACAATTTGGTTGTATCTCCATGACGTCGTACATTTACTGTGTATTAAGTCTAGCCTATCGTTTCCCTGTTCCATACTTAGACACTTTTTCGATTACAGGTTCCCACACTGGAGGGATCAATATTGTGTTTCCAATGTTCCGCGACTAGCAAACGGTACCCAGACTTTTGTGATATACAATTTGTCCGCATGAATGCACTAGCATTCCCTCTTCTGTGTTACGCGTTCTGCCGTCAACACTCCCGAGAGATACAATTTTACCCTCGGGCCCTCATCTTTGTTGTTTGTATCTTGTATCCCTATTTTGAAGCACCACCAATTGCTTTCGATAATTAGCCATTCCTTAATTGTTGTTCCCTGTCCCCGCCACCTTCCTACTTCTCTCTAGATATGCAATTGGCAAGCTTTAATGCTAAAACTTCATCATGCATGAAACTTAAACATGTCATTAATGAGCGAAAGGCTCAAGGAGATCCCCCATACTTCTTCCATATACAAATTGATCCCTGGAGTCCCATATGATCCCTTCTTCTGTGGTACACATTTTGCACTCAAGTTCCGAGACATACAATTTGACCCTCGGGAAGTCACATCTCCTAGGGAACCATTGTCATCCTAATTTTGAAGCCTGCCTGACCGCTTTCCATACTTTCCCATTTCATGGAATCTCTTTTGTGGATCCTTGAGTTGGCGGGTTCACGAAATATCCAATTCTTAGTCACTGTTTATTGTTCTCGCCACCTACGGACTTCTTTCAAAGTACGCAACAACCAAGGTTTAATGCTAACAGTTCATCATCCAACAACCGTATAGGCTGTCATTAAAAATAAAAAGGCTCGATGAGACAGTCACATTGACTATTGCCACAGAACTTTCCCAGAGACATGCAAAAAATATCTTGCCACGTAATGGGATATATATTACAAGTTTCAATATATTAATGAAAAATGAATCCGCCCAACCATTTCCCTATTCCATACTTGAGCCACTTTTTTTATTGTGGGTTCCCAGACAAGAGAGATCAGGATTTCACTTCCATTGTTTTGTGTCCTGCAAACAGTACCTAGAGTTCCGCGATATACAAATTTCCCTCTGGACTGTCCCATCATGCCCTCTTCCGTGTTATGCGTTTTTCACTCGAAAAGTTCTGAGACATACAATTTAACCCTCGGGCCCTCACCTCTAACTGTTGTACCTTGTAACCCTATTTTGAATCCCGCCTGACCGCTTTCGATAATTAGACACTCCTTAATTTCTCTTTCCCATCCCCGCGACCTTCGTACTTATTTCTTAATATAAAATTAGTAGCCTTTCATGCTAACAACTCACCATGCAAAAACCGTCAACATTGTCATTAATGAGCGAAACGCTCGAGGAGATCTCCTATTAATACACATTAAACCAAGATTTGTGGAGCGTTATATTATCCCTTGCGATTGCTCATCTCAAACATGGGTTGTCGCATTGGCCCATTCACGAAATCTCCAATTCTTAATTGCTCATTGTCGTAGCTGCCATGTTCGCACTTCTAGGTATGAAATTACTAGTCTTTAATGCTAACAATGCATCATGCAACAACCGTTGAAATTGTCATTAATGAGCGAAAGTATCGAGGAGATCTCCCATTCACATGCATTGGACCAATATTTGTGCAGGGTTATATTATTCCTTCCAACTCTTCATTTCAAATATTGTCTGGAGAAAGCCAACATCCTCATAAACTTATGGTAGCAACTTGAAAACAATTCTATGGAGATACAGTGAATATCTTCGGACGTGAGGACCAAAAATTCCAATGGTCCAGGGCATACTCTTACTATTCATCCCGTTCCACCCAAAACAAAGTGATTTGGACCTCTGGAATCACTCGTGCAGGCTGCGTCCCTGAGGTTTTTGACTGTAAGGAGGTGGTCTCTTGGTGCTCCAAAAAATATGTTTCAAGCCAAATAATTATTCCACTGCACGACCACTCTCTTGTTTCTTTGTCACCTCAGGTCTTCCACAAGATGTTAATATTGTCAGAGCCAACATTGACCTTTAGAGTACAAGACTGCAAGCAGTTCCTAGAAAAACATGATAACGGGTTGGACCTCTTACCCAAGTTCCTCGAAGACCCGACAACAGTTCCTGAAGATATCACAAAGTTGCAGATCAGTTCCTTTAGAAATCCATTCTGGGAAATTGCTTGGTTGTTTACAAGAATAACGAGACAAGAATCCACGACAAACATTTCTCGTATAGTTATTTATATTTTGTACTTCACAGTCAAGGAACAATTCATTTTTTATTGGAGGAAGCTAATTTCCATTGAAATTTGTTCCCAACTATCATGATTCAAATAATCGAATAAATTTTGTATGTCATCCTACTTGATTTTCGCAATAGTGCATTGTTGTCTGTTTCCAAAACTGTCTCTGTCCAAGAAAATAAACTATGAATTCTACCCAGTAACATTCTAGTACCAGGCCTTGTGGAGGCACAAGGCCTCCCATTTTTTTATGAGGATTTTAATGAATTTGTCTCAGTTTTGAAATATTTATTGTTAGGAAAGGATGCTCCCCTGATGTCTGGCTAGGCAACCAAGTTTTTGGACAGGAAGGGGACACTTGAACGAAAGGAAAATTACAGTGTAATAATGATCTTTGGCTCCAAGGAAAATCATGCTTTCCTTCCATGTCACATCACAAACAAGATGTTTGTTGCATAAATAGAAAGGCAATACAACCACTGGTTGCATTTTTTCCATGGCAAGAGAAAAAAATAGTTCATTCCTCTTCCCTGGAAAGTCGGGGACTTGGTGTGCAGAAACATCAACAAGATTGACGAATTCGCAGGTCATTTCAAGAACTTGAACCTAAAATATGTTGAAAGGCTAAATGGGTTCAACACTAATGGGATTTTCGAGAACATTTACTATCAGTTGGCTTTAGCATCTCTTTTATCCATAGATGCCTGACCGAAGATAGAGACAGTGATGACAACACTCTTGCTTCTGATGATTGCGACGTAGAGACATTGCAAACCACAACTGAATTGTACAGACAACATGGAAAAGGATTAGGTAAGAAGAGTGTCCAGTCCTCGGCCAACACTCCCAAGAGCACGACAGTACAGAGTATCTCTTTAAAGGCCCACCCCAGTAAGAAAGAAACCCATAAATATTCAAACGGAGGAGGATATAAGAACCCTCCTCGCGGAAAAATTGATAGTTCTCACAAGATTCCCCTGATGAAGAAGAGAAAAAACATTGTAAGGCAAGCAGAAGAACCCAAAATTGAAAGTGAGCACATGCAACTTGAAACTTCTATGAATGCCCTGTTGCACAAAGTTGCACAAAGTTGATCCATCTGCGGACGCGATGCACCATAGTTTCACAATGGAAATAGCTGAGACCGACATTTTTTACGAAGATGAATCCTTCATATTCCAAAGCGTTGTTTTTGACAACCAATCTAAAAATTTAATCATTGAAAAGAGAGATGTAACAAATAAGAAAGGAAAATATCGTACATATATTAACTTTAGGAAAATGCAGTTGTCCCAAATCTCCTGATTTCACTGCGCAACTGTTGATTCTCTTGATGATTCCATTGGAGGAATTGAAATGGAGAATGCCAGACTGAACGATAGAATCAAGGAATTGGAGGAGGCTTTCATTGCTACCCCAGTGTTTTCCAGTCCTTTAGCAAAAACCGTGCTTGCTACCCCTACAACCAAGTTAAAAGGATCCTCTAGCCTCCTCACATCCTATAGAGCCTTTGTAGATAAGAACATCAAGAAAATAATGCAGCTAATTACTGAAGCATGGGAAACATCACAAAATATAGCTTCCTTTCGAAAGAGGGAAAATGATTTGCACGGACATTTGCAAAGGAATTTAAAAAATGAAGAACGTTTCTATGAATAGACGGTGATCCCTTTTGCCAACCATTCCATCAACAACTCGGATCTAAAAAGAAGAGAAGAGGATATCCCCTCCCCAAAGCGGATCAAAAAATTAAAAGCATGCTGGAAAGAGAAAGTTAATAACTTGCACCTCATTGTCGAATCATGTGAACAAGCTATATCATAGAAAGAAGAATTATTCAGAATCCTGACCCAAATAGACTTAGCCAGAAGTACCAACAAAGTTCAAGACCCAAACTTAATCCTCAAATCCTTGTGCTTGACCAAGCAAGCCTTTGATGAACAACTTGATATTTTAAATGGGTTGTCTTTAGAAAAGTTTTACGACATCCTTGAATATGGTGAAGATGACGTCAAGAACTGGCTAGTGGACTATTCAACACACAATGAAGAAATTGAACATGCTCTCCATAATATTTCTATGGATCTAAGGAAATTAGAAAACGAGCTTTTCAACATAGAAATCTGGGATGAAATCAACGTGCCCCCCATGAGAAGCTACATTGAAGAATGGTTCCAACGGAGAATGGACAAGCTCACCAACGAAGGGCAACAACCGGTTGGCACGATTCCAGTGGTCGTCGACGACAACAACAAAAACACATCGGCTTCATAGTAAGTCTATATTGATCACATCTTGCTTTCTTTATCAATCCAGTTATTCTACCTCTTTAAATAGAAATGTCTAACCAAAGACTCATAACTTCCAATTTCTTCTTTTCAGGTCTTCCTCTCTACCGTCGCGTACTTCTTCTTTCTACAACCCTATTTATTGTACTTATTTATTTTATGGTCCATGGGAGCTCCAATCCCAGTCTATATGACAAACACATTTAAATTTCCAGAAATATGGAACAGATTCCATAAATATGTAACAAACATTATTAATTTTTGATAAATTTCAAAGAAAACTAATTCGGAAACAATTTTTGTGTGTTGCTTTCAGAATGTAAATTTTTTTCCTTCAAGTATGCTCGATGTCAGGAAATTGTGTTTATTATATTTGAATGTTTAATGTGTCTGGTCCCTGGTCCTTTTTTCCAAGAACCTGTATTTCAAGTCATTGAGACACAAATTTTCTAAGTCTCATGTTTGAACTATACACACCCCAGGAAAAAACTTCCCCATTCGCATATTAACCTTGGGGGTCATCTACCAACCCAATGTCTTATGGATGGCCTGTGACACACTGCCACGAGTCATCCTCTGCATGGATACCACCTGTACTTCACGCTGCTTCCCACGTGTCTCTACTTGGTCTCGCCATAGCAGTGCATTTATTCCCATTCCAACCTAGCAGGGACTACACTGCCATGCATCACTTGTTTCTCCTAGAAAGAAATTCATCTCAATACATATTAAGTCTATTCTATTGAAACAATCTTTATGGAGGTGAATTACACGTTTTCCTTATTTCTCCAAGATTTTTTTTTTATCTCAATACCTATGTCTAATTCTCATCTACTAAAAAAATGCAATCCATTATATATATATTGGTTTGCTTTTCAATTCATAAATGACAAAATGACCTCTCCTTTACAAAACATTTTAAGTGTATTGTATTGAAACAATCTTTATGCAGATGCATTACATGTTTTCCTTATTTCTCTATGGCATAAATCCATATCAATACATATGTCTAATTCTCATCTACTAAAGATAACAAAAAAATGCATAATGTGAAAAATATGCTATATGTTCACTATGAGTATACATTCAATTCAACCACATTAATGTGAAAAATATGCTCTATGTTCACTATGAGTATACATTTAATTCAACCACATTGTATTGACCATTTTTTATTACCTCTACTTTATGTAGAGTTACAACTCTCATATAAATAGCATAGCCTTACACTCTTCCATACATGTTCATTGCAAACAAACATGTCCTTTATCGACTATACAACCGGGGTTTCATTCTTAGAGTGGACTTATCTCGCATTCTATACCGAATAATTAAAGTAAAATCAAATTGCTTTGTTTGTTTTAAAGTAAAAAACCACCAATCATTTAACACATTATAATGATATTTATTTGAAATGTCGGGGGCAATCGCTATTTTTAACACTCTTAATGATATGCCAATAAACCTTTTCTACTATGTGTTGATGTTGATGTAGTTTACTACAAAATATTACTATGAATGCATGAACCATGGTGAGCTTTTGTTGCATATTATTAATTACTTGGCATTACATAACCACCTATGCAAATTATTAATATCTTTAGTGCACAAAGGTGTGGTTTAGTGACAAGCAACATGGGTTTGGTTCAAAAATTTCCGAGTGGGTGTGATTCAGGTGGATATTGGTGGCCACCCACCTATTCCAACTGGCTCAAAACAATCTTCTGACAATTTACTATTTTTAGCAATTTTTAGGTTTCTAAACTGTTGGGGACATTTTGAGGGCCTAAATGAAGGTTTTTATGGATCAAGCACCTCAATGGTAGTCGAAGACTCTAATTGGTCCCCCAAAATGAATCTCCTCGACAATACCGTTCCAGCGAGCTATTGTGCGCCCCAAACAGAGATTGTATGCCAAGGTTATGCTCTCGGGAAGTTGATACACCAAACTACCCAAAATAGGGTCCACAAAACTATTGGTTTTTCATCTTCCAGGGTTAGGGTTTTGGATTTTCTTTATGTTAAAAAGGCCTTTAGAGCCTCATTGTAATCATCTTCTTGCGAATGTGAGTAGTCGTCACATCTCTTCTCAGAGATAAGCTGCCACCTTTCTAAAGAGTCTTTCACTCTGTATTTCTATAGTTTTGTACATTTCGTTCATTAATAGAAATTGTGTATTGATGTATATTTGTGCCTCTTGTTATATATCTGATATATCTCTGTTATATTGTTGGCTCTCTTGCAATATCTTTGTATATTTTTGTGTTATATATCCGCTCTAATTTTGTGCCGAAAATAATCCGGATCGAGGTGTGGATGGGTTTAGGGAAAAATTCTAGGTGATTGTGATCACATATATATGCCTCTCATAGCACGATATCTTATCCAAAACAACCTATAAGTTTCTATAAGCATTGTTAACCCAAAAAACTATGCACTATTCATGTTTTCATGTTTGATTGATTGATGCACTACATTTTCAACTTTTTATTGTGTGCAAAAGAAGCACAAACACTCTTTTATCTATATATTTTTTATCTTTTCATTTATAAACATGCATACACAACAAATGTGAATTATAGATGATAACATATACGTAAAAATTGTGAGTCATAGATTATTCATATGACTTTACCGACACTAAAATCTTTACCAATCCTCAAACTAACTTTAAAATACAAGTCCTCATGTTCATGTCAAATATTCTTAATCATTACATGTAGCCATGGATGATGATTTCTCCTCTCAACTCTTCTTTGCTTGCTTCCATGGACATAAAATCTGTAACCCTAATTCCTCCTCGAAGATTGTTGTTTTATGTTGGGTTATTTTAGTATTAATCCCTACCATCCCCACCCCCTTCCTCTCACTCAGATTTCCATTGTATTTCTCCATTGAGCAATAGTTGCATCAAATTAGTACATTCTTCCATGCCCTTTACTTTCTAAATTATTTCTCCATTGAGTTCAATTATCTATAAACTACGTTAAAAATTCCATCGACCCATTCACTAAAACTAATCTAAACTAAAAACAACTATAGTGAGACAATGCTTGACTATGCAACTATCTTTTTGTATATTTAACACTTTGACATAAATAAAAATGCATTGTTGAAATTCTTTAACCATGGAGATGTATGAATCAAAATACAATAGCAAGACACACAATGGAAAACAAATATTTACCTTGGAAACCATACGAAAAAAGCAACATTCAAATGAAGGATAGTGCCTCATGTCTTATGATATTATGGAGATTACAATAGATATTTCAAATCTTTCCAAGACTACTATGAAGTTATAAGACACTATGGTCTTCTACAATCCTTTAGTACACCATTCTTCTATCTCTCTGAACCATTAGCATCTCCTCCACACTCTTGCTCAAACTATGGAACAAATGATAACTAGGGAAAACGTGAACCATTTTTCTTCCTTCTGTTGGGTTTTTTATAGCTAGAATTAGGGTTGGGTTTAGGATTTCAAAACCTTATTGGAACCTCCATGATACTTGTAGAAGTATCTAGTGGATTCCCCCACATTAGAAACTCCCCATATTCAAACTATGGTGAGCTTACATGGTCGCCACTTTGACATATGGGGAATATTTGGATTGTTACCTTGACGGGATCATAAATCTCACATATGAACTCTATTTTAGGTTAGTATAGTTCATTAGATTAAACATATCAATGAGAAGAAAATTCTTTGGATTGGCTGAGGAAATCCTATGGAAACCTTCGACTGTCACTAGGCCCAAAAAGCTATGTTTAGTGCCCCACAAATGTGTCAGAAGCTAACATCATTTTTCTAACAAACTCAAGGCCATCTTTAGGATGTCCAACATCGAAATCTCCCCAATCGAGAGCATCAATAAATTTATATGGTATGTATGTAGATCCATTTTGGATCATCCTTCCTAGTTTTGGAGGATTTTGGTCTCCAAAATATTTAGTTTGGAAGGAAATGACAAAACAATTCCCCAACTTTCTCCTTGGAATGTCATTTGGCCTTGGCTAGCAATTTCTCCTTCAATCCCACTAACCAAATTTCTTGTTGACCCTTTCTCATCATTCTAATATTGTTTTGTAGAATTGTATTCTCTGTTAATTTTGCATGTGCATATGATACCAAATCATCAATGAAAGGTAATACTTGTCCCTCTTCACCCTCATTGAGCATAGTTGGCTCAAAGAGTTTTCTCTACATTTACTACTTAGTAAATGCCCAGATAAGGTGAAAGGTTGAGTATGTAAGCATTGTTTCCTACCCTCTACAATATTTCAAAAGGCCATATCTCAGGGATTTGATTTTCTTCCCCGGTCCATGTAACCATTCCTTATTAAGGTGTAACCAAACTCTATCTCCTACTTGTAAATTCTTCTCAATATTATGTTGATCATGCATGGCTTTGTATTTCTCCTAAGATTTCTTTAGTTTCTCTTGAACCCATGAGTGCATTTTCCTTATCCCTTCTACGCATGTTTTCACCTTTAATGCATATCTTGAGATTGTTTCCCATGCTTCAGGTTGCCCATATACAATATCCAATGGTGATAATGGAAAATATTCAAAACAAACTTTATAAGTGGACTCGTTGGTGAAAGTGTTGATGGCTCTATTATAAGAATGTTTTATATAAACAAAATTTACATCTCAATCGGTATGGAGGGTGGTCTCTTACCCAATAGATAGTTCTTCCATTTCTGCATTGCTTGAGCCAAGGCATAGAGTTCCTTGTCATATGTAGAGTAGTTTAGTACTAACTCCATGAAATAACTTCAAATGATAGCAAACCGATATCACCCCTTGCATTAATATTGCTCCTATAACATACCATTTATCATTAATTTATATTCCAAAAGACTTCTATGAGATAGGTAGAGTTAGGGCCAAGTCTCACCTAATCCTCTTCTTTAGTTCTTCAAAGAATTTCTACTGATTTTTACCCCAATAGAAACTCTTACCATACATTGTTATACATTGAAGTGGTTCCGCCATAGTTAAAAATGATGCTATAAAAATTTTAAATATTGGGAAGCTCCCACAAAACTCCTAAATTCTATGACATTAGTAGGAGTGGACCATTTAAGGTATCTTTGCAAAACTTAGCCCCACTAATCAAATGCCCCAAATACACTAAGGACTCCTTAGAAAACCCACACTTCTTTAAGTTGCCTAACAATTGATGTTTCCTTAATGTTTCTAATACTTACTTCAAATGTAACACATCCATCTCCCAAGTAGGACTACAAATGAACATGTCCATGAAAACTATGATAAATGAATCTAGGAAAGGATGCAACAGATCATTCATTAAACACATAAAATTAGTGAGTGTTTTACTCTAACCAAAAGGAATTACTAACTACTAGTATAAACCTTGCTTCATCCTGAAGGAAATCTTACAAGTGTCTTCTTTCTTGATTTGGACTTGATGATATCTAGATTTCAAATCTAGCTTGGTCAAGTGCTTTACATGTTGCAGTTGATCTAACAAGTCATTGATCCAAGGAAAAGGTGTTGATTCTAGAGAGTGATCTTGTTAAGAGCTGTGTAGTCACTGCATGTTCTCCAAGTCACATCATTCTCTGATTGAATAACTATATGGTGAGGTACTTGGTCTTATGACTCCTTGCTTCAACAATTCTTGAAATTTCTTCTTCACTTCATCTCACTCTAATATAGACTATATGTAGAGTAATATATTTGGTAAAGGTGAGTCTAGAAGTAACTATATATGATGGTCCACTTCCCTCTTGGGTGGAATTCCTTTTGGATTTTGAAACACTTCTCTGTATTCTTGCAAAATTTCTTCCAATTGGCACTTTGGTTCTTTTGTACATCCTTCTAAGAATAGCTTCACACCTAAAGAATTGGTATCTTTTTTGTTCTATCTCCAGAATATAAGTTCATACTTCTTGGTTTTGTTGATGAATCTCTTAGCTTGGTGTGCATGCAATAGAGAAATCTTAAACTTCCCCTTGCATGCATTAATGATAAACAATTTACCATCCTTGATTAGGTGATATTTATTGGCCCTTATCATGAAGATCACATCCCTCATATACATATAGAGGATACCAAACACTACACTGCAAACATAAAGAGGTAATGCATCGACTTTTATTTCATCAATGACATTTGCATTGATAAACAATCTAAGATTACGTTACTTGGTCACTTTTAAGTCTACATCATTATTCACTCATCCCAAAGGGTATGGATGAGGATGATCATACATTTCTAAACTAGGCTTACTTACTAGGGTCATTGCATGATTTTTTCCTATGAACCATAAACAAACATA